>CATIWM010378916.1:0-12699 GCA_949671775.1 Mallotus repandus
AGAGAAGAGTAACATTGACTTGCACTCTTAGGGTACAGATAAGTATGCTATATGATGGAGGTGAGTATTGGGCTCTAATTTTTTTTTTTTTTTGGGCTTTTTTTAGTGCTAAGGTAAGATAAGTTTATTTGAAAGATTAGGTCAAGGTCCTTTGAGGAGAGTCAGACGATTAGTGATTCTTGACCAGAGATACTAGGAACAATGTTAATAGCAAGAGGACCAGATCATTTAGGAAAAAAATTAGAGATCTCAATGATAGCATACTAAGCTAATGGCCATTTAAAAGGTTTAGGGTTTTTGGGATAAGAGTGTGGTTATTTGTTTTTCGCATGGGTGGTTCTTTGGAACATTAAGGGCAAAAGCAACATTGGGGAGCCCAGTGCAAATCTTTATTTAAGAAAAGTGGATCGTGTTGGATGAGAATGGGTTGACAATCGGCTTAGGCTTTATTTAAAAAGAAGGAAGACTTGCAATGAAACTAAGCTTCGGGTTTTGGGTGGCTTTAGGTAAGCCTGTGTCATGGTGGGAAAACGGGTCTTCTGGGATTTTTTAATGACCATTTGTAGTGGCTAGTAGATCCTTGATTTGCACCTGTGAGTTTCAATGTGCCTTGGAGAGCATTGAGATTCAATGAGCCTAATGGACATCCGACACTTCAAGCTGCTAACTATTTTAAACTCATGTGTAAGATTTCGAGTCTTCTAAGTTTGAACTGGTTGACATCCTTCTTCCCTTTTCATTGGAATCAAATGTGCTAAGCATAATGAAAATTTGGCTGCTCGTTTGTTTGTAATCCTTATAATCTAATGATGAATAGAAGAATGGCTTATAACAAGTATTCATTCAAGTACATGCCTCATATTATTGTTTTTTCTGGCCGCTTTTACCTAGGCGATTCTATACACCTAGCTGGGCTTTTATCTTTTATTCTTTCTTTTCTCTTTTCTTTTCATTTTTTCTTTCTTCTTTTCTTTTTTTTATTCTTTTTTTTAATAAGGCTATGAAAAGAATTGAACACTTGTAGCTTTAATGAGGTATGAAGTAAGTAAAGATTACCAATAGATTATTGGATAATGATAGACAAAGGAGTTAACATTCCATCAAGATGCCTGATAAACCACAAAAACATTCAGCACTAGCAAAATAACAAAGCAAGAGTTCATTATTTACATTAGAAAAGAGTTTCGTTGATCTTTTTCATTCTAGCTGCATTGATACCACTTGTTCGTGACTTTCACAGAGGATAAATTCCCATGGTTCCCTTTTGTTCTCCCATCTTATGGTGATCGGATGTAGGATTCCAAAGGATAGGTGGGATTCGTAAGGTAGGTGTTCCATCACTTGCTTGAGATTCATACAGACAAAAAGAGATGATGTTTGATTGTGGTGTGTTTGAATGGTTAGGTAGTGATTTATTTTTGGTGTGCGGGATGTCTCGATATTTAAACAAAGGGCCAATTTCAGTACTAGGCTTCTTTTCCAAGTCTTAGACTTTCTCAGAGTCTATTAGGTCTGGAATAGCATTTTTGAGGGTTTTACAACCATCATTTATGTGTCCAATCAGTTGGTGGAAGTAATAGTAAAGGTTTGGGTTGATATGGGGTGGTAGTGGATTTGGCAGTGTTTTAGCTCACAAGGTTGTAAAAGGTTTCTGTGTCGAAGAGTTTGAAAGATCATGGAGAGAGGTTGGTTGAAATTTGGAGGTTTTCTATGGGTTAAAGGGCGGTTTATAAGTGATTCCAGGAACTCTAATAGATTATAATCCACTAAACTCCGATTTCCCATTTCTTGACTTTTAGCTTCATCAAGCTTAGAACGATAAGGTTGTTTGGAGTGATTTTGCAGCAGTTCATTCATGAGCATGAAAAGTTGATTGAAGCCTCTAGTCAGGGTGTTAGTGTTTTCCTTCACTAGAACCTCAAGTTAAGTGATCCTGCAGGCTAGTTCTTAGTTCTTCATTATCAATTCAGATTCATCGATGCTTGCTGCCCTAAATGAGGATTGTGGAAGCTCCTCTTGGTAAAGCTCATAATCATCTTCATTATTTTCAAGCGTGCTTAAGACCCCTTTTCCTTTGTTCAATTTAGGACCATGAGTGTCAGATGCCCCCTTACCACTTAAGAGGATTATATTATCCTCATAATTAAGGATTTGATTGAGGATTTTCCCGATTTCACTTCGAAGGATGGCCTTGATTTCATCTCTAAGGATGTCGGTTAGGCCACTTCTAGTTACAGATTCCTCCTTATGCTCTTTAAGGCTTTAATTCCCAAATTATTCAGCCGTTTTAAATCCTAACCATTTTTAACTCTCCCTTTAAGGTTGCTTTTGGGGTTTGTGACTGTAGAAATGATGGGGTTAGTGCAAATGCATGTATGGCTACAATCATCACAAGATGTATGCATGGATGCATGATGTTATTCAAAAGGATGAGATTAGTATGCATGTTATGTCATGTGCTACGAGGAATTTATTGGTCTATGGAACCTTGTTAGGAATGCATATGATGCTCTTTGAAAGGAAAACACATCAAAAGGGAAAGGGTTAGTAATCAATAAGATAACCTAAAAGAAAGAACTATAGATCCTTGTCTTGCCATAAAGTATAGAAAAGTTATCATGTGTGCATGATGTGCCCAAGCAAAGGAATTAGGTGAGAATGTATGCAAAAATTCAGGATGGCTGCAAGAAGAATATGAGTTAGTGTATACTATTTACATGTATATTATATGTACATGAATAAAAAAAAGGAATAAAATTGGTTAGTATTTCCTGCATAAGGAACAAACCATTCACAAGCAAGCTCTCACTTCCAACCTTATCGCACAACTGGGTTATTGAATCTCTTCCCTAGGTGGGTTTTAACCCGATAGTCAGTATGGGACTATGGTTTCACTCTCAGACTAGGCTGCTTTGATTTGTATTGACGAGAACAAGAGGTAAACTAAGAAACGATGCTCAAATGCACTCGAGGTAAGCGTATAATGTCAATGTGAGGACCAGTCGTTGGGTCATAAATGGCGTCTATAGTCCTTACACGCCCGCATGTGTTGGGGCTATAGCCAACAAGAGAGGTCTAGTTTCATGTCCCCTCATTGATATTCAATACGTTTACCAAGAAGCATGAAAGTATTGTTTGAGAGTTTACAATTTGATTCTTTCAACACAAATGTTTGCAATCTAGCCGAATTCCTGACCCATCTATTTGATCTGATAAGGACAAATAGGCGATGCTCGTAGGTTCCATCATCAAGAGATGCCACTATTCACCAATTCTTACAGGCTATTCATACTGAGGTGAATGAATCTTATCATTCCTTGCACATTAGGCTTATGCAAGGTAAACAAGGATCAGACAGTCTAAGTGTGAGCAGTCTTATGAGAACGGATGTAATGACGCCAATCGGTGATGGAAACTAAAAGTGTCATAGCATTTGTGAATGTCAAGTCAAATAGATAGTGTCAGGGTTAGCATGCAAAGCTTGGTGGGATCCTAATGGATATTTCTATTCGTTTATTTACATGGGCTAAGTCGAGGGTGTAAGGCTAAGGGCTCCTTTAGCGAGAATGCCCCCCCATGACTAGGGTTACGGACTCTAGTCAGTAAGTCTAGCATTCTTTTGATAACTCACATTACCCCTCTTAAGGACTTGCGTCACAGACTCTAGTCATATAAATCCGGTGAAACCACAAATAAAGGCTAAAGGTGAAAAATCAGAATCACTCACCCTATGACTCGTGTGGAACCATAGTGGATCACTTTCCATCATTGTCGACTAATAGGGACCAAGGGTGCACGTGTGATTGTGTAGTGCAAATGCAATGGTGAAGGGCTACATATAATTGATTATTATCTAATGAGAAATAGCCATTTTCAAATTGATCTCTCTAATCAGAGTCCCTAGTGGAGTCGCCACTATGAGCGACCGAGGTAGATTTTGAGGATTCTGAGGGACATGGCAACTTTGTCGAATAGGGCATCAGTTTCGTTTATGGGACAAGGACAAATGATTGGTCTCAAGGGAGATACAAGACGCTTTGTGTTTAGAGTCACCATCTGGTTTTTTAGAAAACTAAGAAAAGATGAAAAGGACGGCATCGGGTCACTCAACGAGTATCGTCCCCAACAGAGATTCTGAGCTCGGGAGATCTTATCTACTTTTTGACTATTTCTTATTTTAATACTAAATATATGGCTACCAGCACCCTAGCTTTGACAATGACAGTTGATAGATACACATTCACATAAGCATGTTGATAATAATGGAAAGTAACGAAAATTAAGTACAATTATTTACAAGGCTTTCCTAGTTAATTCATTCGAAAAAGGAAAAGAAGATTGCAAAAATGTAAATCTATCAAATACCTGCAAGACAGAGGTTAACAAAACTATGTGCAATTCCATCTATTCATCCATTTGGACAGCATATAAGCACAATAAAGATGATTGATGCATCATGAATGATTAAATAGATGCTTGTAGTTGATGCTCTTGCAAGAATTATTGTAAAGCATTTCTAAATGATAAGATAAACTGTAAATGATGATGATTGCATCATTGGACTGTGATATCGAATCTTTAGATAAGGAGCTTTCATGTTTATTAAATGCATATTGATGCAAAATGATGATTTATTATCAATAAAACAAAGCAGAGATTATTCAATCAGCATGCAAATTGCTAGTCTCATCACACATCACAACAATTTCTCAACTACTAGCAGTAATAAAGTAAAATGAAAAATAGTAAAATAAACATGCAAAAATGATTATTTAGTCCTCAGATTTGACTAAGCTTGTTTTTGAGTTTTTGAAGCTTTAGCTTCGCGGAATTTTCAAGCTTTCCTCAATGAGAGATCAAAAATGATGTGTAGAATGTAAATTCGTTTACCTTTGAAGCATTCTTTAACAAAGATGTGATTGGGTTTGGTTCAAAAGCGGTATAAAAATCATAGAAAAAATGTAGAAGGTGAGTTTAAAGTATGGGAATTAGGATTCCTGAGTCTTCAATTCGACAGTGTTTTAGTGTATACATTTGCTTTTTGGCTCTCCCTGGCTCTTGCCTTCTCTTCCTCGGCTCTAGCCTTGTCAAAATGGGAGGTAGAGACCCCTATTTACTGGTAAAAATGCCTAGAAATGAGTGAAAAGTAGGGAAAATGTGCGTGAACATGCCTCTGGTGCACGTGATCATGAGCCTGGGGCACGTGATCACGAGCCCGGGGCTCGTGATCACGGATTTGGGTGCGTGATCACTTGCCTTTGCAAGTGATCACGTGCTCTTGCACGTGTCACACGACCTTCCTAGGCTCTGATCATACTATTTTGGGGGTGTTTTTAAATTATTTTTGGACCTCCCGAATGTGTTTCCAACATCTGTTTTGTCAAAATTGGCTTCCATTGTCACGTGTGAGCAAAATGTGTTCGGATGTGGTCACGCGCTACTTCTCAGGATTATGCGCACTATTCTAGGGTCACTTCTGAAAGTTTTTAGGGCTTTTAGATGTGTTTTCAATGTTCATTTTGTCAAAATCAGCTTCCAATTTCATGAAGTGGAACTCCAGTCTCATAAGTCAAACACTGGTATGATGAGTTGCTCATTTTGAGCAACGTTTGGTTGAAGACTTACCACTCTGATAATTTCTAGTTCATGAAATTGGGGTACAACTTAATGAGTTGGAGGTTAATTTTGCTTTTTGAAGGCTTGGTTTGATTTTTGCAGATTGTTGGCATGCTTCAAAGGCAGTGCAAATGAATACACTTGTCATGTTTAGAGTAATGTTTTCATCATTAGACCTTTTTAGGGACAGTCAAAATTTGATGTATGACAAATATGTTGAGGTGATCGTCTTGACTCCATTAGTATTGTTGGACATAGGGCTTTTAAGTAGGCTTCGTGGGCGGATCAAACCAGTGTCTTCAGCAACCATGCTTGTGATAAATGTTATTCAGTGCAAATGGAAAATATTGTCAAAAATTGCATATGCTAATAAGTAATTGCCTAAATCATTATCTATCACATATAAAGGCAAAATCTACATCTTAGAGTTCATATCTATCTATGATGCAGTTGCATTGATTTCTATTGTAAGCTCTATTAATTAAATTACATGGTAGTATGGCAAGCAAAAAGAAGAGATAGAGAAGATCACATCAAAGATCAAAAAACATCAAAAAGCCTCATAAAAGTTTGTCAGTAAACTACATCTCAAAAAAATATCCAAAATTTTCCTGCCAGTACAATTAGAAAAATAAAATGGGAGGGGGAAATTAGGCCTCAGCCCTATCCTCATAATCATCATCATCATCGCCACTGACATTTAGAGATCCTCTCATGTTGGATACAGCATCACGCACCCTCAGCTTCTCCAGCTCGCTCCGCAGTCTTCGGATCTCAGTCTGGTAGTAGGCGCCCTCCTGCTGACGAACCGACTCATGATGACAAATGGCCTTATCTTGCTCATGCATCAGACTCACATACTCAAGCTACATCATCATAACATACATGCATTCATAACATACACATACATATCATTGCATAATTGGAACAAGAACACAAGCCAAAGTGTAAAAGACCTACATGAGCCTCCATAGAGTAATGGACGTAGTGACTCATCAAGCCTGAAGCGCATTGGTACTAGTACATGGCTATCTCTCAAGGAACCTATAAACAGTCAGCAAACAACAAATCTAAAATATCAAAGCAACAAATGCAGACAGAAACTCACATGGGTAGCATCCTCAGGGATGAAGTCCACAGGCTCAGTAGATGCAGGGGCCACTTGAACTGTCACCTCACCATGGAGGTTATGCCCCCAAACCACAGGAACCAACGGCATGCAACTACCATAGAGATAATCTGAGTAGCCCCAGCGGGGACCTCAACAGTAATACTGGCACTGCTCGAAGTCTCGATGGCAGTCCTAACATGAGACCTTTTTAAATGAGGTTGTTAAACACAAGCAAAAGCAATTAGAATATGAAATAGTTAGTACAAGCACCAACACATAGAAAAGGGAACCAAGGCATGCCTGAAGGGCAGAGGAAGAAGAAACGCCCGCAGCCATAGCAGGTGGAGCAATCACAAAATCCTTCAAGGCACCATCAATTACGTGTGGGATGAGACTCTCGAGGTAGGAGACACCCTCTGGCTCCAAATACAACCAATGATCAGTCTCGACCAGCTCCTCCTCTAGAGTGGGGTCTACTATGTGCTCCCTCAAAAACATATTGAGAGGAGGAGAACGAGGGACGCTACGAGCAGTAGGTCCTAAGAACTAGCTCGCTAAACACTCGTTGAGGTACCAGGCGCTGTCTACAGGGGTCATAAATAGTTTTTACCTGCTAGTAATCTCAACAGCCCAGTCATTGCAACCGCAAAAGCTTTAAGATAGCCCCCACCAACATTGGAGATGTATATGCAATTAGAAACAACTATCAAAAATAGAATATAGAACTTCATAAAAAGAAAAGAAAAAACAAATGACCGACCTATTTGAATGTAAACTCAGTGAGGGCAACACAAGTCTCCTCCAAAGACCGCACAGAGCCCCTCCCAAGCTGAGTAGTACAGATAGCTTAATGAGGGAACCCTTCACGCATCCTAAGAATGATAGGAGGAGCCAGCACGTGGAACTCAAAAGCCCAAATCTGCAAAAGAGAATGTGACAAAAATAGTGTACTCATAAAAGAAAAAAGAATGGTAAAGTGTCTGAAAGGACTCACATCAACTACTAGTAGTATGCCACAAATCCGTGAACTATCTCTACTTATGTCATCGAGGCCATGAAGGAGATAGCCATAGGTAGCAAAACCCTAATCATAACCCCACAAGGCATCAAGTTCCTCCAGCAAAGGACAGTATGGTGCTCATCAAATAAAAGATGAAGCACCATCTTTAGCAACATCATTGCAGGCCTGCCAAAGTTGATCATAAGAAATCAAACTGTCTCGACCAACTCTGAACTTGTGGGGCAACCTAGTAAATTATGGCATAGCCCGCAAGGTCCTCTTTAATGTCAAAAGGGATATGATGACTAGTAAAAGCGCCTGTGATAGCAATAAAGTCGAGGGGCATGGTTGTTATCTCGCTGAATTGGAAGTGGAAGGTGTGTGAGCAGTCTGACCATCTCTCAACCAATGTAGTCACAACTGCTTATCGACTCTTCAGTAACTCTGATCCCTCCAGCAGACCGTCTAGAGTGCCATCAAAACCAAGACCACACACCCAGTCTCGAACCTCTACGGGCAACTTTTGATAGAGCTTCTTAGCTCTAGTTAAGCTATCAGGTATAACCAAGTGGGTCACCAGGCTATAAAAAGGGAAGTTAGCAAAATATAGATCCTGACTCAAAAATTTTTTTACTTAAATATAACCATCAGCACTAACCATTGTTTACTTATTATTTACAGGTAAACGAAATCATGCAACCAAAGTAGAAAATGGCATGGCAAACAAATCCTAACATGTAGCCTAAGGAAAGCAAAATCCTAGCAAAATACATCTCCAAGCACGCAAGGGAGCTAATCCTAGCAATGGAAGTATCATAAACACTATTTCTTAAATAATCCAATTTATTACTAAGTTCACAAGCACTAACTTCATATATCCTATCATGCATGGGAGATCTAGCATTAAGAAAAACTGATGCTGAGGTACTAACCTACTGCCAGTGAAGCACCTAGAAATGCAACCTCAAGTTCGAGATGAGAGAAATCTCTTGCCCCTCCTCACTTCGTGCCGTGTGCGATGAGCCAGCACTAGCTTTTGATGCGCAACGCCACATACAGCCTGACCCATATGGTCGATCCCTATATCCTCCAAGGGAATATTGAGATCAGGGATGTCCATAAAATTACCTTCGTCTCCTCGCATAGGTATTAAAGTGAAGAAAACCTAGAAAGTTTAGAGAATTCTTTGGAGAGGAGAGAGAAAAAAGATGAAAGAATGAGGAAAAGGCAAAATCCAAGCATTTTATAGGCTTGGAGTCCATGGGTCCAGGATCCACCCATGTGTGTGGATCCTAATCAACGTGCATGGGTTATCCAACCCACATGCAAGGGTCATTGGACCCACATGCATGGGTGGCACCCACAGTGTTGTCCAGGACCTGTCGAAGCACCCAAGATTCGTATTTTCATGTACCGAAGCTTCCAAAACGTCCCAATGGCATATTGGAGGTTTGGACATCGACCTGAGACATAATCAAAGGCCAAGAACTCACAATAAAAGCTCTATACGACCCCAAAAAAATGTCAAAACTCAGGGAAGTCTCTTATATCCTCTTCTCCACATTCTTTTACATGAATTCATACATTCATGCATTCATACACACATTTGCACTCCAAAAATCACTTTTTAGTGCTCTCAGATGTGTAGTAGAACTAGAGAGGAGGCACATGATAGGGACGAACCAATCAACCTTGACAGCGACCTCTCACTTTAATGAGATTTTCAAAACTTCCCGACTTTTATCTACAGCTCTTAGCTAGAATTCTCACTTCTAATCAACCTAATGCTTAATGACCTCATGAAAGATAGAAAAGTCCACCAAAGGAAAAGTCACTGTGAACTAAGGTGTCTAGGTAACTTGCGATTATCATGTTAGACCTTGGAAGAGGTTTTTATGCAAAAAAAAAAAGAAGCGGGAAGAAATAAATAAAGATCATACTCAATTTACTCCAATGCTCGAATCTTAAGTAAGAGTATTCAAAGAACTCCTCAATGACATTCGCTCTGAATTTTAAAAGGCAGGGAATGCTTAAGAAGAGAAAGAAGTGTAATCAAGCACTCACCTCCAAAGGGAATGACATGACATCAAGGGTTGCCTTGTACGTTGCAATGCTCAATGACCTCATTTGGTGAATTTCCTTTTGATCATGTGGAATGCTTGCTCTTCACTTGGTAATCAAAAACTTCATTGGCAAAGTGATGCTGGTCAAACCTTGGAGAGATGGCTAGAACTGTATCAAGGTGAGATAGTCATAATTGGGATAACTCAAATTCTTAATATGCACTCCTCATAAATAAAGGTGAACAACCGCTAGCACCAATAAACTCACATGCATCATATTTTTTAAGACCAAGTTGCATCACAGCATCTTGATTTTATGAACACCACAATCACATAACGCTTCTCATAAAAAATTTTCTTTAGCACCCTGTGCGCTAGTACAAGTGGCACCCATAAAAGATTTTACATGCATTTTGGTTTATTTAAAACCTAGAACTTAAGGCTTATAAGGGCTATATAGTGTACCCCTACTTATGGCTTGGAAAAGGCCACAACACACCTACTTTGTAGCTTAGTAGAGGTTACAAAACACCTATAAAAGATTTTATGTGCATTTTGGTTTCTTTGAAACCTGCAACTTGAAGCCTATTACGGCTATACAGTGTACCACCGCCTATGGCTTGGAAAAGATCAAGGCACCCCACCTTATGGCTTGAAAAAGGTCATGGTACCCTTGCTTTGTAGCTTGGTAAGGATTACAAAGCACCCATAAAAGATTTTACACTCATTTTGGTTTCTTTGAAACCTAGCACTTGAGACCTGTTAGAGCTATATAATGTACCCCCGCTTGTGGCTTAGAAAAGGTCACAGCACCCCCCGCCTTATGTCTTGGAAAAGGTCACAACACCCTTAACTTATAGCTTGGAAAAGGTCACGGCACCCTCGCTTGTGGCTTGGAAAAGGTCATGACACCCCCGCTTGTGGCTTGGAAAAGGTCACAGCACCTAATCTTGTGGCTTGGAAAAGGCGAAAAGGCTACAACACCCTTACAAAAAGATTTTACATGTATTTTGGTTTCTTCAAAACCAAGCACTTGAGGCTTGTTAGGGCTATACAGTGCACACTCGCTTTGTGGCTTGGTAAAGGTCACATAGCACCCTCATGAAAGCTTTTTATCTCATTTGTTTTTAACTTTTGCTTCTCATGCACCAACAAGCTTTGACTTGATAGACACATGTGAAGTGGGGGGCAACTATTGAAACCCAAATTTTGACAGTTTCCCCAAAAATCCGATGATGAAGGATTCTTGTCAACTAAATAAGGGGAAAACTCCTTCAAAAGTTTTCTTGAGCGTGCCTAGATCGAGAAGAAACCTAAAATATACCAAAAAACAACCAGAACGCAAAAAAAAAGCCAAGTTAGGCAAAAAAAAGGGACAAAAAGTAGGGAAAAGCCCATAGGGATGAGTCAACCCACGTGCTTGGGTTGATGACCCACGAGTTTGGGTTGTTAACCAAGCCCATGGGTCATAATGACCCATTTGCCACTGCGTGGGTCTTGAACCCAAAAGCGTAGGTCATGGACCCAAGCTCATGGGTCCTCGAGCCTAGATTATAAAAAAATTATTTTTCCTCTTTTTGAAAGGGGGATTGGACACGTTTTTTAGGGTATACGTTTAATGAGAGAAAACACTACTATTTTGGAGGATTTTCTCACTCTCTCTTTCCCCTAAAGCATTTAGAGACCCACTTACACCAAACACCAAACCAAAATCATTTTTCTTTTATTTTTGTCTTAGGATTTAGAAAGTTAAAATCCAAACCAAGCTCCTTCTTGGTCAAACCATGGATCAAGGGTAATAACTCGGTCCCATTGAGGATCTCTTAATTATTTTTTATTAAAAATTGCATTTTTATCATCTTTTTCATCTTATTTCTATCTTTTTCTTGCTTTTTTATTCATTTTACTGTAAATATTTATTATATTGGTAAAATTGTGATTTTTGTGATGATCTTGAAGTTTGGGTATAAGATATGATGGAATAGTAGGGAGTTCGGGCGATTATAGGAGTGCTTGCATTCATTTTGTATTTTTCCATCATTTTTTGCATTATTTTTCATTCATATAAAAAAAAGGGTATTTTTGTGTAAAGTTAGCATTTTTATAATTTTTTTTGCATCATCTTATTTTATTATTTTTAGTTCTATAATTTTTTATTATATATATTTAGTTTTGTATTTTTATCCTTTTTATGGCATTTTTCTCATTTTTATTGACTTTATGCCTTTTTATGATAAATTTGGTATTATTATCATAAAGCTCATATTTTATGGTAAAAATATTACCTTTATCATGTCAATATTTTTATTTCTTCCTTTTTATTATCTTTCATTGTATTTATGCTATTTGTGGTAAATTTGACATTTTTTATCATAAAATTAATGTTTTTATGCTAAAAATTTCATCTTTATCATTTTAATATTTTTATTTCTATAATATTTATTTACTTATGCACTTATTCCAACATTTTTACTATTTTTGTGGTATTTTTGTAATTTTCATTGCCTTTTATAGTAAATTTGACCCTTTTATCATAAAGTTCACATATTTATGGTAAAAAAACCATCTTTATTATTTTTATTACTTTATTTCTGTCAAGTTTATTTATTTATTTAATTATTTCTGCATTTTACCATTTTTGTTGCCCTTTTTGTCTATTTTTATTGATCTTATGCCGTTTATAGTAAATTTGATATTTTTATCATAAAGTTCATATTTTTATTGTAAAAATATCATACTTATTATTTTCATATATTTATTGCTGTCATATTTATTTATTTATTTAATTATTTCTGTGCTTTATATTATTTTTGTGTCTTTTTCCTATTTTTGTTGATTTTATGCCATTTTATAATAAATTTGATATTTTTATCATAAAATTTACATTTTTATCGTAAAAATATCATCTT
>CATIWM010378923.1:0-16561 GCA_949671775.1 Mallotus repandus
AATACTTACATAAACAAGACTAAAAATAAAATAAAATACAGGGCTTCACTGACAAGGATGTTGGCCAACCTTATTCTGAAACTTCTATCTAGAATCACTCAACTCTGTTCACCAACTATCAAGCCCTGCTATTTGAAAATACTTTTAAAATAGAGTAAAATGAGTACAAAAATACTTAGTGAATAGATATATCAAGTAGAAAACAATTTGGTTAAACCAAACACATTTAACTTCTCAAATGCTAATAATAGAGTACTTGAAAATCATATTATAATCCACTTGAAATATCAAGGCCATTATTGCCTTCAAACTTATACAAAACTCAGCTAAATAAAACACATGCTTTTCAATCATCAAAATAATCTTTCACAAGTATTAACCATCCCTACAATAAGCATAATAGTTTGGTCATAACATACAGGCCATCACAAGCATCACTCTCTATGCACACTTGAAAGCTAACCCTTCGACTACATTAGCACGGAACAACCCTTCTCCCTTCACCATCCTGCAATCAAGTACCATGTTGTTTATTGTGCAATAAAAATCAATATAATCACCTCAACACATTTACACAACTCATATAGGGTGGTAATACACAAACCAAATGTCATTTTAATTAAATAAATAGTCAAAGCATTTCTATCTCATTTGTTGTTCAACAAAGTATTCAAAATCAAAACTCCTCATTATAATCCAAACTAAAGAATCATGTTAATCAAAAACTCATTTGAATCATCAAATGATTAGAATGATCTCAAATCAGGTTATTAAAACCAAGCATATTGTAATAATACATTAAGCTTGCAAACTCAAACCATTATACTTTGAAAGCATGAAATATACACACATAAACCACATAGCAATAAACTGATTTAAATAAACATTTAAATCATCATTTTAGGCTCATAAAACAACATCAAAATTTTCATTTTATTGCTTTATAAAAAGAGTAAAAATGGCTTGAACATCCACTCACAAAATAGCTTCCACAACAAACACAACTAAGACACAGTATTGCTTAATTCGTACCAGCTCCTTCCTTTCCTTTTCCAGCACCTAATAAATAAAATTTTATTTATATATAATTAATATAATAATCTCACATGATATTCTAACCATTCAGCCCCAAAATGATATGCATAAAATGTAATTAAGCCTAATTCTACAAATTAACTTCATTGACTCTAAAATAGTTGTTTTCAGGCAAAAATTAGAAAAATATTATGACTTGTAGAAAATGAATTATAGCCTAAAATTTTAACCAAACATATATCTATGTGTCTATTATCTTCAATAAAAATTTCACTTCAATGTCTCAACTATTAAAGGGTTTAAGGATAGCTCAACATAATCAGCTTCAATAGTCCTATAGAACAGAGCAATTTAAAATATGACCTCGATTAACCATGATACAGCTATAATCAGCTCAATTTTGAAACTAAAAGTTTTAAATGACTCTTTTAAATTTCTTTAGAATCAAACTAAACTTAATTTTGAGTTTCCTAGCTTAAGATATACTAAAATTATCCATACTATTTTTAACTCATGAACTCTGTAAATCTGGTTTACATAAAAACTTTGAAAAATTTTTGGGACTTATATAAAAGGAATTTTGAGCTAAAATTTGAATAATTATTATATTTATATGTATACTAAAGTCTATAACAATTTCATCTCATTTGGAAAACTATAGAGCAAGTTATAGGCAATTGAACACAACTAGGTCAAATTATCGGGCTGATTGAGCATTAAAATGTTTCCTCTTATTTCATAAAGGCTGCATCAGATAAATATCAAAGAATAAAAATTTTAGATAACTCTTAAAAGTTTCAAAATCATTAAATAATAATTAATTTGGAGCTCTATAACTGAATTTATGCTCAAAATACATAGACTTAAAAACCAGCAGAATTCAACCCGAGAACTGTTTCTTATAAACCCTAGATTAAATCAACAAAAACACATAAATTACTTACCGAATCAATTAGAGAAGGATTTAAGAGTGAATATTACACCCTTAGAAGTGCTTTAGATCATCAAATTCACCTGAAAATCTAACCTAAACTTGGAGAAATCAACCAGCCTCTTTGTTCTCTCTTTTCTTTTCTCTTCATTTCTCTTCTTTTCTTTCTTTCTTTCTTTATTTACCTATGGTTGCTCCTCCTGATGGAAGGAGATATACCCAAAAATAATAATTAAAAATTATATAAAATACTCATTTTGGTCCTTAATAAATTGCTTAAGTTACCTATAAATCCTTAAGCTTTCAATTGTTTAATTAAGGACAATCATTTACTCCATTTGAGTCCTTTCCTCTAAAACTAAATCTATATCTACTAACTTATACTTAAATTAAATTAATTTTTTTATGTAAATGCAATGCATAATGAATGCAAATATACTTAAAGTAAGGGTACGAGTGTGACATGTATTGCATTCGAAGATTTGTTGTAAGATGGCGGGGCAGTTCCATTTCCCATGTCAGGCACCAGAACTAGAAGCATATAGTGCTTCTCGTGTTTGAGTTGACAATCATTAAAGTAGACGAAAGTTGGCAGGCCAGGCAGAGAGATGAAGTAGAGGAACTAGGATGGAAGCAAGCTAGCAGGGGTGTTTAGCATAGAATAGTGCGTGCAATCGATGCTTCGTTACTTGTCAGAAAAGGGGTTTAAATGATACAATAATTACAAGTTTTGGGCTAAAATGCTGAAAAATGTCATTTTGGGCTAAATTGAACTTTCTCAAAAAGTTTGATGGGCCAAATCAAACTTTATTCCTTTCTTTTATTTGTAGATGAATAAAGGTTTGGAGAAAGGAGTGAAGAAAATTTAAGCCAATTTTGGAAGCTATTTGATTGTTACGATTGTAAGGAAGACAGTGAGCGCAGGTTGACATGATTCAAAGTTGTAATTATCACAGGATTGTCTACAATCACAAATTTCTTAGGTGAAATTGCATGAAGTTGTTATGGCAATCACAGGCAATGTTGAGATTGTACATTTCTTTGAGTCAAACCTTCTACTGCAATTAGAGCTGTGCACGGGTCAGAGCAATTCAGAGAATGTAAATTCTCTGCACCCGACCCGAAAAGTCAGAGAGTTCAAAAATAAATTCTCCAGACCCGACCAAAAAATTTAAATCTCCACTCTGAATTGCTCTGAATTTTTGGAGCGGATATTTGGAGCAAACGGATATTTTAAAACCATTTGAAGTGAAACAATAAACCGGAGATATATATATATATACACACACACATATACATTTTTATAAATTTTATTTTAAGATATATATTTTAATAATTTTATAATTTGAACATATAAGATAGAATGACAATGAATTTCACTATAAAAATTTATTTTATGATTTAAACATGAAAATTAACTAAAAAAATTTTAGTTGATGATTGTATTTATTTAATTTCAAATAATTAGTTAATTAGTATTTAAAATGTCAGATATTATATGTTAAGTTTTAATAATAGATTTTCTAAAATAAATTATTTGAATATAATTAATTATTAAAATGATACTAAATTTTACTTGTAACACGTACTATAGTTTTTTTAAATATTATCAAGCATTAATTATCAACTTTATATATATATAGGTGTTTAGTCCCCAATTCTCATGGGAACGATACTTTACTCACTTTTATATTACTTGTCGATCCGTATAATTGCGGTGTAAGAGACAACAACTGCACCGAATCGAAGAACTAAAAATGGAACAATATATATATAGTGAGTAAAGTACATGGGTGCAGTTGCTGTCTCGCACGCTACAAGTATATGGGTCGACAAGTAATATAGAAGGGATTAAAGTATCGTTCCCACAAGAATTGGGGACTAAGCACATATTAATGCTAGTTTAGCATGCTTAGAGCTTGCAAATAGAATTTTGGATTGAATAATAAACAAACTAATTAATCAAACAAATAAAGAAATGCAACTCAAACTTTTGCTAACCAATTAGTAGAAAAGTAAATCAATTGAGAAACATGTTGTTGGAAAGTTGTATACCACATTATCCCTAAGTCAAATAATAGATTAATTCAAGTTTAATGCACACCTCAAGCTTTCATAAAACAACTAGCACTCTCTCTCGAGTAGCACTTCCATTTGAGGGACATTCTAGAGCCTTTTGGGAGGAGCAAGAAAAATCTCTACAAGAGCAAGAAGGAGAAGAAAAGATCTAGAGCCAATAATTCTATAATTATTTTCTACTTTTTTCCTCATTTTATTATGATTGAATCATGGGTTTCTCTTATGATACATTGATGCTACTACTAGATGCTATCGTGTTAGGCTAAATTTGTTGTTAGGAATTATGAATCTCACTTAATCTAGACTTTTGAATTCAATTGCATATTTATATTATTGCATATTGTGTTTATTGTTCTTCATGTTTGTTATTATCAACACTATAGACTTCTATTATACTTACAACTCTTTGTAAACATAATTCAGTTACTGTATACATCAACTATTTATGTTTGTTACAGTTAGTTACTCTCTTGTTGTATATATACTTACACATAATGATATACAATTCATCGTTCATTGCATATTCTGAGTGTTATTAACTGGCCACTAATAATATGATTATAATTAGGAATATGCATTGAGAAATGGTATTTATAATGGATTTATAAACATAAGTTTGATTAATTCATGATTAGAGATAACTTAAGTTAATTAAATAACCTAGGTTGCGTTTGATAATCTATAATTTAATATCAATGGATCTCTGGAGCATGATGATAATCAATTCTTGAGTGCCTTGATTCATGTTGCAAACTTAGCTAATCATTACTTAAGAAAATTTGATTAGTACTCTAAGAGAACTCAAGTATGCAATTATTATATATATATTGAATGTCAATTGCTTTGAGATTGTGTAGAGAATTAATTCTTAGCAAGTCTTTAATCATTGTTTAGTGTTTTCTTTAAGCATTAGCATTTCTTTTCATTGTTGTTAGTTGATAGTTTAGATTTAATTTCTTTGCATTTAAATTAAAATTAATTATAGCCTTAAACAAGTTAAGATAGAAGTAAAAGGAGGATAGGCTATTTAATACTCATAAGATTGATACACTCTTTCCTCTTTATTATTTGTTGATCTTATATACTTGCGAGTATTGCTTTCATAAGCAGCACATAAACACATAAGTGTTTCGTAATACTTGTTTTTTTTTTACAAATATAATATCATTTTAGAAGGTTTAAAGGCGATAGATTAAAAAAAAAAAGATAATTTTAGAACTCTAGGTTGATAGCGAGATAGATAAATGTAGAACTCACTACGAATATACAAAGACAATTGCAAGAGTCAGTAAAAAAGTGTTTGAAAGATATTTTGTTTAAGAATATTACAAAATATAGCGCACCATAAAATATAGTAATTAAATTTAGTTAATGTAAATTTATAAAATTAATTTTTATTTAATTTAAAAAGAAAAACTATGTAGTTCATCCATAGATAAATTATTTAATATCTGTATAAATAAATAAATAAAATAGTTCTTAGAACCAATTTCAAGAGGGCTAAAGTGGCAAATCGGCCCCTAAACTATTTTTTAAAGTGCAATTAACCCTAAAATCGACTTTGTTGGCTATTAGACCCGTAAAGATTCCAATTTTGGCAATTTAATCCTAATTTAAGAGAGTGAATTACTTATCCTTCCTACACCAAGTGGAGTATATTAAATACTAATAAAAATTAGGAGAAAATACAGAAAATCACTCTGTGGTTTCACGGTCTTGCACTTTTAAGTATATGTTTCATTTCAGCGAAAGGGCCGAATTGGACCCTAACGTTTTTCCCTAATTGCACATTGGACCCTCTCAAGTTTTTTTTACAATGTGGAACTTCAACTTTGTAAATTAAGACATATTGGACCTTTACTGAATATAATTAAGTCTTGTAACTTTTTTTTAGTACAATTAAGTCCTATAAATTAATAAAAAATTAATTTTAAAGGTTACTAAAAAAATTGATAAATATTTTTTTTAAATATCTATATAACATAATTATAAAGTTTTAAAAGTTTTGAAACCTATAAAACATATTTTTTAAATTTTTTATTGAATTTAAAAAACTTTACAATTAAGGGATATATGTTTCAAATAAATGACCAATTTTATTCGTTAATATAAACAGCAAATTGATAATTAACCCAAAAATTTAATTTTAATGGTTGACCAAAAAAAGTTTTAAATTTTATTAATTATTTTAAACCTATGCAATAATTTTTAAATCGACACAATAATTGATAAATAAAATATTTTTATTCAATTGTTAAAATTAAATTTTTGTAGTCCTATTACTTTCTTTTTCCCTAAAACTATAGTTATTTTGAACCTATAGCCACTTTTGACTATGTAGGGATAGCCTTTTCTTTTCCTACAGTTTAAGACTGTACACTAAGCTAACTTTTTAATTTTTGGGTGTGGAAAAAAATTGCTAGCTAATTAAAATATATATATTATGATAATTTAATCAGCATATCACACTGCTTATATTAATTTTTGGGACTAAAAAAAGATTTTAACAATTGAATAAAAAAAAATTATTTATCACTTATTGTGTAGGTTTAACTAATTAATAAAATTTTTAAAAAATTTAGTCAACCATTAAAATTAAATTTTTTGTTTAATTACCAATTTGCTATTTATATTAATGAATAAAATTGGTCATTTATTTGAAATATCTATCACTTAATTGTAAAGTTTTTTTAAATTGAAGAAAAAATTTTAAAAATATATTTTCTAGGTTTAAGAACTTTAAAAACTTTATAATTATGTTATATAGATATTTTAAAAAATATTTATCAATTTTGTTTGTTAGTAACCCTTAAAATTAATTTTTATTAATTTATAGGATTTAATTGTATTAAAAAAAATTACAAGATTTAATTGTACTCTAGTAAAGGTCCAATATGTCTTAATTTACAAAGTTGAAGTTCCACATTGGAAAAAAAAAACTTGAGACGGTCCAATGTGCAATTAGGGCAAAATGTTAGGGTCCAATTTGGCCCTTTTGACATTTCATTTTTTGACAATTTGGGTCATGTGTTTGTCGTCGTTTGACAATTTTTAATATATGAGGCTAACACCGTTAAATGAGTCTGACAGTGTTAACCTCATATATTGAAAATCGTCAAAACGGCGACAAACACAGAACCCAAATTATCAAAAAAAGAAACACATACTTAAAATTGTAAAACCTTGAAACAACAAGGTGGCTTTCTGTACGTTCCCCTTAATTATTTTTACAATGTGGCAGACTCATTTAACGGCGTTAGCCTTATATACTGGAAATTATCAAACGGCGACAAACGAATGACCCAAATTGTCAAAAAATGAAACACATGCTTAAAAGTGCAAAACCATAAAACCACAAAGTGGTTTTCTATACTTTTCCCTAAAAATTATATCTTTCATTTTCCTTTCTTTTTTAGCATCTTTCTTTTTTCTTTCTTCCTCTTAATAAAATATATTTATTATGTTAATTTTAATAAAGTACTATAAATGTTCATTTTTTAACAAAACCATTATCACTTCAGGCACTGAACACCACCACTAGCACACCAACACTATTGTCGACTGCACCATCATCAGCATCGCCCAACATCACTATAAATACACAAAGCCATCACCACATAAAACCACTAACATGAATCCAAATCCCCTCATTTTTTTACCTCCGTAATTAATGTCCAACACCATCGCAGGCACCACTGACACAACTGACCAACACCATCACTATCCAACACCCTCTGCTCCTTTATATCCTTAATAATGGAAGAATGAAAAAAGAAAATAAATTACTGCCAACACAACCCACCAAGATAAGAAACACAAAATCATCACTTAAAAGAATATAAAATAAATCCATAAAATTAAAACTGGGAGAGCTGGAAATTAACAATCAACCCAATCACCACTATAGGCATCACCTCTACCATCAACAACCATTTGCCATCAAAATTAACACAGTCACCTACACCACTGTCATTGCTATAAAATTTAACAACAACACCACCACTTAATACCACCACCAACAAAATCAACAACGAAAAATACAGAAATCAATAATAATGTTATATTAAATTAATAACAATATTAACCATACAAAAAAAATAAAATTACTAAATTAATAATTAACCTTTATAATTCAACAATTGTAAATAACAATAATTTAATCACCAGTATCACTACCATCTAAATAAATTTACTCATTAGTGATGAGTAAAGACAATGTTAATTGTATTTTGAGGCTAGTGTTAATTAAGCAAACAAAGAAGAAAAATGAAAAAGTAGTAGGAGCACCATCGTTCATGAAGGTTGGTAGCAGCAAGGTTGTTAAAGGTGGACCGAAGGAACCACTAGTTGAGGCAAGCTGATGTGGACCAAAGGCAATGGTGATAGTGTTGGAGGCAAAGTCTATTAATGGGCAAAGGCAAAGTGGGAGGTGGTGTGAAGAGGCAAAAATAAAACAATAAGAATTAGCAGCAAGAATAATTGAGGTGAGTAAAGAGGCAACAGTGATCAATATAGAAGAAGGTAGCACTGGAGGTGATGACAACATGGGAGGCAATATTAGAGTAAAAGGCGTGAGAGTTTACGAGGAAACAGAAAAATTAGATTTTATATTTGTTATTCAATAATATTATTATGTAAGTAAAACTTTATTTATTCTTATAATTTAAGAGAGTGTAATGCACTTTCCAACTTTAATGAAAAATTGGGTTAAATTGCTAAAATTGGGATCTTTGTGGGTGTAATAGCTGAAAAAGTCAATTTTAGGATTAATTGCACCTCGAAAAATAGTTCAAGGCTGAATTTGCCACTTTAGCCATTTCAATATGTGTGTATATTATATATATATATATATATATATATATATATATATAATTATTAAGATTTTGCAAATTCATATTTACAAAAATAAAAGTACAGGGATTAATGATAATGTTTAAAAAATATATTTATCTATCAGGTAAGTTCCATTCTCATTTAAATACAAGTGAGATTCACATTTTCATTCATCGTTATAAAAGGATATCATGTATACAAAAAATGAAAACATAGAGGTCAATTTATAGAAATTAAAGTATAAAAGTAAATAAAAAAATTTGCAGAGTTCAAATATGCGTGAAGCATTGAATCTAATATTACTTATATTTTTTTTTAACTAGTACAAATGGTTAAAATCTCAAACACCAAATGGTTAATTTAATATTACTTATATTAAATTATTTAAAATTGGATATACTTTTGAAGACAATTATTGTTGCAAGTTAACGTGTCTTTTTAGAGCTCATAAACCTTATATCCTCAATCAAAGTGTCCAAATAACAGGAAGAAGATCCACCTTCTTTGACACTTTTTCTTGCCATTTCTGCCATCTCAGTCGATGATCTCATGAACTCCTACATCAGATCATTCACCATCGTTTCAATAATCTTTCTATCACACAAACCCTTCATGTCCAATCCTAGCTTCCACACCTCGCCAATGAACCTACTATTCACTTGTTGATCAGCAAAATAAGGACAATAAATCATCGGCACACCAACAGCAATACTCTCCAGAGTTGAGTTCCATCCACTATGTGTCACAAACCCACTGATCGCTTTGTGTTCTAAAACCTCTTCTTGAGGTGCCCATCTCACAATGTGCCCATTTTCTTTAAACCCAACCTCAAGCTCAGCAGGAATTTTTTTCAAGAACTTCACCATCTTTATTAGTAATAGTTTCCAACCTTATAACCCACAAGAACCTTTGCTTGCTATTAGCAATCCTGTACCAGAACTCCATGAATTGGTCTATTGTCATTACTGTAGTACTGCCGAAGCTTACATATAGCACAGATTCCAATGGTTGCTCATCCAGCCATTTCAGACAGCTTCTGTCCACCTCCCAGATACTATTGGAGGTTGAATATAGTTCTTGCTTATTGATGTTTGTTAGTCTTAATTTTAAGAGCTGGTAGAGAGGACCGATGGTGTAGATTTTTGGGTAGTGAATGAGAATTTGAGATAATGTTAGTGCTTCTAGTTCTTCAAAAGTGTTGAGGAGGAGTGCTTGAGATTGTCTCATCTCTTCCCTAACCATTAAGAGGCAAGGATCTGAACTTTCCTGGCAGAAACTTAGAAGATCCCGTCGTCGAAGAAAGATTTTAATACCTGGTACTTTTGTTATCAAACGATCCATGTCTTCTTTTCCTTTTAACAATTCCAAAACAAAGCACGCACTCAAAAGAAAATATAACCTTAAGACTATGAGTTAAAATGCAGTTAGAAGTATAATAAAAAGTTTTTTCCATACCTTTGACAGGAAGATCATGGGCTGCAACAACGTCAGGAACGTCAAGACAGAGCAAGCACAAAATGTATGAAATTTAATAGTTGGAACTCTAACTTCAATCGCGACATCATAAACAAAACCCATCATCATATCTCCAATGATACAATTAATCAGCATCACATTGTTCAGATCAATTAATATCTTCTTAAATATCGGTTTGCTCTTCAATTTCATTCCCTCCAATAACACCTTTAACTTACGAGCTGAATTTCTAGCTCGGCCGTCTACCGACCAACAGTTTGGTATGGTTTTGAATTGAAATCCATGGTACTTGGCAAAACGAGCTTCAACATCAGTACAACGAACTATATTGTAATGGATATACTCAAAATTTAGGAAGGTGATTTTTAGACCTGCAAAGGCTAAAAGATCAGCTAGCCTAAGCATTGCGTTTAAATGTCCTTCGCTTGGAGCAGGAAATATTAGTACGTGAGCTGAAGGATCTGAGCATTGCTTCATCTTTGCTTCAGGGAAGGTTAAGACTTATCTGGGAGCACAAGACCATATGAAAATGGATGGCAGAAAATAGAACTAAATAAATGAAGATATCCAATGGGTAGGAAAGCTAATAATTGTAGATTAGGATGAATTTACATCACTCATTTCTATCATGCAGTTACTTTGTGGAATTAATTGTATAAAATAAAATTTTTATTAATAAATTAATATTTTTTCTCACCTTAATTTGTGGAATTAAGTTAAGAAATGACTGAAACAAATGACTGAATGTAAGTTAAGAAATCTAAAACCTCCAGGATCCTTTAACTAGTTGTAATAAGGGTAGAAAGATAGCTTGATAGACAGATAGCTTGATATTTCTCTCTCTTCTTCATTAACCTAGCTCAACTCTGACCTTCATTTCTCCGACAACTCAATCCACATTTACCCTATTTCTAGCGATTATTTCTTTTCTTCTTCATCATGTCCATTTTTACTTAGAACTGTAAAGGCTTAGGCTCTAATCTCACCATCAAAACCCTCAAATAACACATCCAAAAGAGTAAACCAGAATTGGTTTTCCTTATCGAAACCAAGCAAAAACCTTTTTTAGAAAAACTGAGACACCAGCTTGGCTTTGCTAAAGGAGCATATCAGGACCCAAATGGCAGATCGGGTGGATTAGCTATTTGGTGGAAAGAAGAATGGGATATCCAAATACCTCATAAAACTCAATAATATATAGATGTGTGGATCAAAGAGGAAACATAGTGGCATTTCACAAGAGTTTACGGAAGCACAAAGAAAGAAAGAAGAGCAGAGATCTAGAAGGAAATTTATGATCTGGATCTTAAAGGCACGTTTCCTTAGCTTTTAGTTGGTGATTTCAATACGTGTCTGAAACCCGAAGAGAAACTAGGGGGAAGACCTTTGACTTTGTCAAATCTTAAGGATTTTATGGATTTATTTACAATATGTTCTTTGGTGGATTTGGGTTTTAATGGCGGCTCCTTCACTTGGCATAATAAACAAACTAGAGATAAAAACATACAAGCCAGACTTGATAGGTCTATAGCTAATGCAAAATGGATCCAACAGCTTGAATTTACTAATATTATACATGAGACTTTCCTTGGTTCAGATCACAGACCGTTAATCATTGAAATCAAACCTCAAAAAAGAAAAAGGAGAAGAAGGTTTATTTATGAGGCAAAATGGGAATTAGAGGAAGAATGTAATGGGGTCATCAATAACAGTTGGTTGGGGAATGACAATAACAACTCTGATCTAGTGCCTAAACTGGAACACTTACAAAGAAGCTTAACATCATGGAGAAAAGCAAAGAATACAGAGGTAAAGGACCAGGTCCAACACCTGCAATCATCTTTTGAGGAAACTATGTCAGGAATTTTTTATGAAAATAAAAAAACCAAAAACCAAAAGACTCAAAACAAAATTTCTAAGAGATGGAAAGCTGAAGAACTTCACTAGAGACAGAGATCCCACATTCAATGGTTGAAGGAAGGTGACCGAAACATGAGATTTTTCCACCTCTCAGTCATCCAAAGGAGACAAATAAACCAAATAAAAAAGATTAAAATCGACAATGGTCAATGGAGCAGCAATGGACAGCAAATTCAAGAGCAAGCCATCAAGTACTTTAAGAATTTATTTAAAAGTAAACCAATTGATGATGAACCAAACATTGTTGTATACTTCCCAAAGACTTACAGATGATATGAATAGTCAACTCATTAGAGAGGTAAGCTTGGAGGAAGTTATAGATGTTGTGTTTGGTATGGGGAAATTAAAATCCCCAGGTCCAGATGGATTCCTAGGGATTTTCTACCAAAATAACTTGGAGGTAGTTCAACGGGATGTGTTTGCCATTGTCAAGCAATTTTTCCAGACAGGTTATCTCCCTCAGAATATTAACAAGACTTCAATAGTTCTCATTCCCAAGCTCAAGCATGCTGAAAGATTTGAAGACTTTACGCCTATCAGCTGCTACAACTGCACCTACAAGATTATATCAAAAGTAATGGCTAACATATTAAGGAAGTGGCTCTCGAGTCTCATTTCTCAACAATAAATAGGGTTTATTTGTTAGTGGGAGACATATCTAGAAAAATATCATCATTAACCATGAAGTTGTTCACGCTCTAAGAACTAGGTTTAAAGGGGAAAAAAGCTATTTTGCGATTAAACTGGATTTAGCCAAGGCCTATGATAGAGTCAATTGGAGTTTTCTTTAGGAAGTACTTCTCAAACTGGGCTTTCATGAGCATTGGGTGAAAATGGTAATGAATTGTGCCAAGATTGTCTCTAACTCAATTCTCATCAATGGCAACAATACTAAGACTTTCTCTCCCACCCGATGTCTTTGCCAAGGGGATCCCATATCTCCATATTTATTTATTTTGATGGATGATTACCTCTCTAGATTAAGAGCATCAAATGGGAAGAATTAAGGGGATTAAAATTGCCAAATTGTGTCATGTGGTTACCAACTCTGTGTTTATTGATGACACAATGATTTATGGGGAAAATAACGGTTAAGAGGTGTAGGCTTACAAAAAAATTCTGAATAAATACTCCAAGCGATCAGGTTAGCTCATAGATTTCCATAAATCTGAAATCATTTATAGTTCTAATACCAATCTTGAGATGAGATAGAGTGTTAGGAATATATTAGGAATCAAGGAAACCAGCTATGCTTCTAAGTATTTAGGCATTCCGATGGAATGGGGTCATACCAAGAAGGATTCATTTAGCTACTTGGGTCAGATAATGCACGAGAAAACTCAATCTTGGGGACCAAGATTTATCAACCAAGCTGGCAAAGAGATCATAATAAAAGTTGTCCTTCAAGCGATTTCTTCTTTTATGATGTCAGTGATACAACTTCCAGTAGGTATTCTCTCAGACTTTAAGAAAAATGATTAGGAGATTTTGGAAGAGTTAAGACTTGGAAAAGAGGAAAATGCACTAGATCTTGGGCAGAATTTGACTTTTCCTAAGCAAATGGGAGGTATGGGGTTTAGGGAAATGTAAAAATTTAACCTAGCTATGATGGGGAAAATGTGTTGGCAAATAACCAAAAACCTGAATACTTTATGCTCAAGACTCCTAAAAGGTATTTACTTCCCCAACTCAGACTTCTTCAATGCTGGCAAAGGATATAAAGCCTCATGGATTTAGAACAGCATATTACAAGGGCGCGAGATCATTTACAATGGGGCTAGAGCATTCGAATATGGAATGACCCGTGGGTGCCAAATTTGCCTAATTTCATAATCCAATCAAAGAAGCTAGAAAACTTGGAGATTTATCTGGTGAAAGATTTAATTGATACTGAGAGAGGTGCTTGGAAAGAGGATCTTATAAACTCCATTTTCACTCAGGAGGAGTCAGCTGCCATTCTAAGCATTCCTATTAACGCTTTGAGAGGAAGGGACAACATGGTCTGGCATTTGGACAAGAGGGGTTAATATACTATGAAATCTGGTTATATTTGGTTAAAATGCGATAACTCTGATGACCAGACCTTAAATAGAGAAGTCATTGTTGATAAATCCTTATGGAACTTAGTTTGGAAATTGAGGATCCCTCCCAAAATAAAGAATTTTATCTGGCACTACATTTGGGAATCCATAGCTGCTAAAGCTAGCTTAGTTCACAGGGGATGTGGTAATGATAGCTCTTGCCCTTATTATAATTATGAATATGAAACACTTGCTCATATGCTCTTTTACTATGATCATGCTAGAAGAGTGTGGCTTAGGAGCCAACTTAACTATTTGCCACTTGGAGACCATAATTTTCTTTTCAAAGATTGGTAAAAAAGGTTGTTTCGTATGTTGAAAGACCCAAATAACTTGGGTATGCTCAACCTTGCTGCTATTATATGTTGGAACATTTGGAAAGAAAAAAAATGGGAAGATGTTTGAAGGTACTGATGCTGATTCTCAGGCCACCTTGATTCGCATAGGTGACAGTTGGCACAAAATTCTGGATGTTATTAACAGTCCTAAAAATCCCTTGATCTAAAGCAACAATCCTAGAGTTGGAAGAGAAAGTAGTACCTGGAAGGCCCCTCCTCAAGGTATAATGAAATTTAACTATGATGCCTCTTTCTCAAGTAAGAACAATAGATGTCAATGGGCTATCATCTGTAGGGACTGGAGAGGTAATGCTTCATATGTTAGGAGTGATAAAGGAAATTGCTGCTCTCCTCTTCAAGCGAAGATGATGGCTGTCGGGGAAGTTGTTAGATTCGCGAGTAAGTCTCATAACCAAAAGTTCATTATAGAATCAAATTGCCAACAAGCTATTAATTTGTGTAGCAATAGTGGCTCAGATTATCTTTGGGAAGTCATGGCTATGCAAGAGGAAATTCATAGTATTCACTAGAATTTTAACAATTTCTGTTTCAATTTCATTCCGAGACAAGCTAATTCAGTTACGGATTGGATTTCCAGAAATGATTTATTCTTAGTTTTTTATCTCTCTTGTTTCAATGTTCATTCTAGTTTGTTAGCTTTACTTATGAAAGACTTGCCTATGTATCCTGCGTACTTTCTTTCTTTACATATATTTTCCTTTCGAAAAAAAAACCTACTTACTAAAAATTGGAATTAGAATAATCACTCTAATTGTTTTTTTTATTGGTTGAAAGGTTAAATTTTAATAAAGGAGATAGGAGTTTGAGTATTCTCTAGATTTGAATGTTCATATATTTTGTCACTTCAACTACTTATGAGAGATGGTCATTCCAATTATTGGTCTTTGGTGCATGATGATAGAAAATCATCCATTCTCCTTATAGAGTAAAATGAATTCTCATCCATATGGGATTCAAATCAAACTCATTATAAATTGGTAAAATATTTAAATGTTTTTATATACTAGTTTTTTTCCTTACGTGCGTTGCACGTGGTTTATATTATTATTAAATAAATATCTTTATAATGTTGAATTAAAAAGTAAAATTACTAAATAATAATAATAAATATAAAATGATTAAATAAATAAGAAAATAAACAAAAATAATTGTGAAAAAATAAAATCTTCATTTTGAAATTTGTTTTGCTTCCATTATTATACAATACAAATAAATGCTCATTATTGATCACAATGTAAACAAATTAAAAAAAAGAACAATAAAATAAATATGAAATACGAAAGAATAAACTTTTTTTTCTTAATTATTTGTAAGTTGCAATATTGCATTTATAGATATAAAATAGAAAATAAATATACATTAAATTTTTTCAATTTTAATATTTAGAGTGAATTTTATAGTTATCTATTAAATGTTTTCAAATAGTAAGTTTCCAATGACATATAATTAGATTACACATATACACATTTACATTTTTTAGCCTACAAAAAAATAGATACAATACTTAATAATAACAAAATAAAAAAAGGAAAAAACTAAATATAAAAAATACAAAAATTTGGTTTGCTATTAATATTTTTCATTTAAAAATTAAATTGGATAATACTTATTATCTAATTTTTAATTTTATAACTAAATAATATATTTTTTTGATAAAATAACTCAATAATATTAGTAAAGAGAAAAGTAATTCATAAATAAAGTTTTAATTATAACAAAATTTTTAAATTTTGTAACTCAATTATTTTATTAGTTACTTATATATTTAACATGTTTAGATATAAAATCTGTTTATAAATTAAATTACTTTACTAATTATTTACAAATTTAAATTTTAAAATATCTAT
>CATIWM010378958.1:0-27637 GCA_949671775.1 Mallotus repandus
TGAGGCTTCGGTTTCTTTGCTTGCCTAAACTCTGGTTTCCAGTGCACTTTGATCAGAAATTTGCCCAGCTAATAACTCAACCTGCTCAAAGAAAGAAAAAAGGTCGACTTTCTTTACTTCCTCAAAAGGATGCTTCAAACATTCAATCAGGTAATTCAGGTCATCCAAATGCAGAGTGGTTGTTAGTCCATCTGGGTAGCGGCTTCCTCTCCTGCAAGCTCTTCCAGTAATTTGCTTCACCAATGATGGTGGAACCGAAACGATCTTCTCACCATTGTATTTTGAAAGACTATTAAAAATTACCCTTCTAATATTAATATTCAAACCCATCCCCACGGCATCACTTGCAACAAACACATCGAATTCATTATCTTAATCATTGAATAAGTTAGCTTGTTGTCTACGAGTCTCTGGTGGCAAGGTACCATAAATAACTAACACTGATGTTTGGTGTATTTCTCAATTGCTAACTTTACCTCAAAAATTTCTCTCCTTGAAAATGCAACCATGCAGCCCCCAGATCGTACATTTTTTAGATCCCCCAACAGTGTCTTGGCTTCAACCACCAATGGTTTGAACCTTTCATAATGGTTTTCAATCAATTCATCTCTATTGTCTGAACATATCTTTCTAACATTATGCAGAACACTTGGATCTCCAAAAAGATGAATCTCATCATCCTTCAGACTAAGCAATGCTCTTGTCCATACATAACCTCTGAATGCGTCTACCATCATCTGGATCTCATCAATGACAGCCACATCATATAATTCATCAGTTGACACCATTTCTACAGTACATGCCACATGGTTCGAGAAGGGGACCTCTTTTTTCTCTTGGCTTGTGTGAAGACTACAGTATACTACAAGGCCATTCACCTTGTCAAATACTTCCATTTCCAAGAGCCTAAGAGGAGTACGATAAACACCCTTCTTAGCTTTCATATATCATTGCCGTGCATTGTAAGTTTTACCACTGTTGGTTGGTCCATAATGATATATAACTTTGTGTTTCATAGCTCGTGCAAAAGGAAACCATGTGTGTGGCTTTTTAAGGTCTGTTGACTGTAACATACTCTAAAACTGCTTGATCTCATTGGGAAACTCTTCTATGCAATATTCAACAAATATAGGAAAAAAATAAATATGACAGTAGTATCAGAATGACCAAGTGAAATCAAATACATGAAAGCTCAGTAGAAAATTTCTTTAAGAAAAAACTCCGAAACTTATGAGCAGCAGTTGGGAAAAAAGACATGCCAATGTAAATTGCAAAATCTTGATTGGCAGCCCATCCAGAATGGGCAAAGTATAAGAAAATCACTTATAGAGTCTCCCAATCATACCGTTTCAGCTTATCATGCTTTTCAGCACTATGAAGCTCCTTATATAATTCTATTGGGTCACGATCACGAAATGCCACATTTTCTATCTTATCAAAATTATTGCTATCTATATCTTGGTTACCATGTTCATCTTCAGCAACTGATTTATTAGGAACGGTACTTCCATTAACATCATCAGCACTAACTGCACTATTTTTTAATACTTTCTACAAAATCCTCACAGCTATTTGTTAGAATCAGACAAGAACAGCTTCTGCAATAACTAGCAGAAATAACACAAGATTGCTAAGCTAAAAAAAGTGAAAGAGTTTTCCAGAGCTATAATTTTTTATCACACACCAACGTCCTTCACTTCCATTCACTTCAATATATAGAGCTTACAAAATAAAATCCATCATTACATTCAAAGTTGTAGTTGTTCTAATTAGCCACCTAAACTAAGATGTGGCTTACTTTTACAAAACATATTCCTAAAAATTAGGAGCTTGCATTTGACTAGCTTGACTAGTTACAAAGCAACAAAATTCAACCATCTAGTTTCATTATAACTATAAATAAAATTAACTAAGCAAAAACAACCGGACAACTTCAAATAGCCATTACAGCTACTGTTCACGCTACTGTTCATGCTTGCTACATTAACTGTTCCATAGCTTTTGCATCTCCAAGTAAAATCTCACAAGACTTAACACTCCTCCTTAAGATTTTGCTTGGACATCCCAAAGAACTCCAACCTTGATCTTGGTAGGGCTTTAGTTATCACATCTGCAAGCTGAAATTCAAAAGAGCAGTAAATCACTTTAACCTCCATGTTCTTCTCTGCTTCTCTAATGGAATGGTACTTCACATTGATATACTTTGTTCTCCCATGATGAACTGGATTCTCAGTTGTGGCTATGGTAGATTTATTATCATAAAACAGCCCTGTTGGTGAGCTTTGAACCATCCCTGGTTCTGCAAGATTCTTCCTAAGCCAAATAGCTTGATTAGTCACTGCTGCTATTGAAATATATTCGGCTTCTGCAGTAGATTGAGCAACTACATCTTATTTCTTTACATTCCAATAAATTGCTCATGTTCCAAGAGAAAAAACATAACTTGATGTGCTTTTCATGTCATCAACACAACCGGCCCAATCACTATTTGCATACCCAATCAAGCTCACCTCACCAGACCTCATGTACCATATCCCTTCACCAGTAATACCTTTCACATACTTTAACACTCTTTTAGCTAAACCAAGATGCACATGACTTGGAGCACTCATGTATCTTAATAGTAAGCTTGCTGAAAACATCAAGTCAGGTCTTGTAGTAGTCAAATACAATAAACTTCCAACTAAAATTTTGTAACTTGAAGGTTCTACAAGCTTCTCACCATCATCCTTGGACACTTTCTCATTATAAATCAAGGGAGTTCCAACCTCTTTGCAAGACTCTAATTTAAACCTTTTTAATATGTCTTAAGCATATTTTTTCTATGAAATAAAGATACCAGCAGTGTGCTAATAAATCTCCATCATCAAAAAATAATTCATCAAACTAAGATCAGACATTTCAAACTGATTTTCCATTTCTTGCTTAAATTGAGAAACAAGTTTTTTATTACCCCCTGTAACCATGAGATCATCCACATATAATGAGACAATTAGCTGCACTTCTCCATCCTTTTTCTTCATATACAACGTAGCTTCACTGTCACTTCTTTTAAAACCATGGTGTACCAAGTGTGCATCAATTATGTTATACCAGGCCCTTGGTGCCTGCTTCAAACCATAGAGGGCCTTAATCAACTTATACACTTTATTTTCCATTCCCACAATCTCAAAACCCTCTGGTTGCTCAACATAGATGTCTTCATAAAGCATACCATTCAGAAAAGCAGACTTCACATCTAAATAGTACACTTTTCAGCCAAATTAAGTAGTTATTGCAAGTAGTAAATAGATGGTATCGTGCGTTGCTACTGGTATAAAAGTATCACCATAATTAACCCCAGCTACCTGAGGATACCCTTTAACAACTAACCTTGCCTTATGCTTGAAAACAGAACCATTTAGATTAAATTTTGTTCTATATACCCACTTCCCGCCTATGGCCTTCTTGTTTTCAAGCAAGTTTGTCAACTCCCACGTCCCATTCTTCTCAATCATTTCTATTTCAGTCTTTATTGCATCAACCCATTCTGGCATCTTTATAACTTCTGGGAAACTTGTTGGCTCAACATAAATAAGGTTGTATCTCTCATATACTTCTGATAAAGGTCTTATTTTCATAACAGCAGAGTTGGTAGTTCCATATATGTCAAACACATCACTGGAACTATTGTTGATAGAAATAGGATCATCCACAGTAGCTATTGATTAATGATGTTGCATAATCTTCTTTGAATTCCAATGCCACCAAGAAGATTCATCAATGTGCACATCTTTACTAACCAAAATCTTCAAGTTATCCACACAAAGAACTCTATAACCCTTAGATTTAGCTGCATAGCCCATCAAGACACCAACTTGAGCTTTTTCATCAATCTTTCCCTTTTTTTTCAACAGATACATAATAGTAAACAAGTGATCCAAACACTCTGAAGTGTTTTACAAAAGGATTAAAGCCATGCAAAGCTTTAGAATGAGTTTTACCCTTAACAGACTTTGTTGGCAACCTATTAAATAGATAAACAGCAGTATTGACAGCCTCTGCCCATAAATTCTTTGGAAAATTTTTCTCATACAACAAACACCTTACCATCTCCATCATAGTCTTGTTTTTCCTTTCAGAGACCCCATTTTGCTGAGGGGAGTAAGGAACTGTAAGCTGGTGCACAATTCCAGACTTAACACAAAAGGTTTTAAACTCAGTAGAAGCATACTCACCACCATTATCGGTTCTTAAAACTTTCACCTTAAACCCACTTTGAGTTTCAACTAAAGACTTGAACTCGTTAAACACAGAAAGAGCTTGAGATTTGGCCTTCAAAAAATACACCCATGCCATTCTACTAAAATCATCAATAAATAATAAGAAGTATAAACTATTGTTCAAGGAGGTTGTTCTTATTGGTCCACAAATGACTGAGTGGTTCAATTCTAACTTTTCAGTAGCTCTCTTTGACACACCTTATGGAAATGACACCTTATGCATTTTTCCAAGTTGACACCCTCTACAACTCTCCTCACATACTAAGACTTTAGGCATATCATCTACTAAACTAGTTGTATACAACAACTTTATTGATTTAAAGTTAAAGTGGCTAAATCTTTTATGCCACTTTAAGCTTTCATCAATAATAGCACTACAAGCCTTTCCCTCAACTGAACTAATATCCAAATAAAAACTATTGTCATACATTTTAATCTTAGCAAATTCACAACCATCACTAGTAAAGATATGACAAAAATCATCTTTGAACAACACAGTGTATCCATGTTTAAGCAACTAAGCCACACTCAATAAATTCTGATCTAACTCAAGTATATAAAGCACTTCAGTAATGATTTTAGTACCTTTGTTAGAATTGATCAGAACTGAACCACATGACCATTCCCAAGCTTGACTTTCGGTTGGTCTGTTCTGTCTAGAGAGCTTAACAAAGTCAGATGCTTTGTCATATGACTTGTGCAGCTACTATAAATCAACCAGGTATGCACATCAGCTACTTTGGTTGTTAGTGCCATCATAAGCACATGCTTAGCTTCTTCCTTCCTCACTTTACTCACATTGGCTTGTTGAGGAGATTGTTGCTGCATAACACCCTTTTTCTTTCTATAATTTTTGACAATGTGGGCAAAATTTTTACAATAATAACATTGAACAGATGGCTTGCTTTTATTCCAGCAATATTTTTCTGAATGACCTGATCTCTTGCAAATTGAATAAGGTGGAAATTTTCCTTTTTGAGAAACAACAACATTTTCTGAATTGCCCTTAGTTGTGTTCAGCATGTGAAATCTTACTTTCAGGTCTCTTTGGTTTCTGCGATACCTGAAATGCACCCTCAATAGCTTCCTCAGATCTTATTGAGACCCTCTGCTCTTGATCCTGGAGTTTGCTAATAAGCTCAGCATTTGTGAGCTTTTTAAGATCGCAGGCCTCTTCACTAGTAATTATCTTTACTTCGAACTTTTGTGGAATAAAAACCATGATCTTCTCAATGACATGTTGATCGGTAAAAACTTCTCTAAGCAACCTTCTTTGATTCACCACATCCATAACTCTACTGGTTTAGTCCTTGATAGCTTCACCTTATTTCATCTTCATCAACTCAAATTCCCTTTTCAAAGTAAGCAACTTTACAGTTTTAACTCTATCTCCACCTTCAAACTCCTCCTTAAGCTTATCCCACACTTGCTTAGGAGACTCAAGATCCTTGATCTTAGCGAAAATATGGTCAGCAAGACCAGCATATAGACAGGAGATAGCCTTATCCTTTTTGAGTTTCTCTTCTTCATGAGCCTTTATCTGTGCCATTGTAGGATTAGCACCTAGTAGAGGTGGCTTATCATCTGAGACTACTACTTTCCAAAGCCCTTGAGATCTCAAATGAAATCTCATTTTAACAGCCCAAATGTGGAAAAGATCACCATTAAAAATAGGGATTGGAGGGGTAGAAGTGTTTGAAGAAGACATGGTTAAAAGACAAAATGAATCACTCACAGCTCTCAAGTGTTTAGCTCTCAAACTCACCCGTGTTTAACACTCAACACTCTCACAAGCACTTAGTAACCTCACAGGCCGAAGGACACAGCTCTGATACCACTATTAGAATCAAACAAGAATAACTTCTGTAATAACTAGCAGAAATAATACAAGATTGCTAAGCTAAAAAAATGAAAGAGTTTTCTAGCGTTGTAATTTTTTATCACACACTAACATCCTTCACTTCCATTCACTTCAATATATAGAGCTTACAAAATAAAAGTCATCATTACATTCAAAGTTATAATTGTTCTAATTAGCCACCTAAACCAAGATATGGCTTACTTTTACAAAACATATTCCTAAAAATTAGGAACTTGCATTTGACTAGCTTGACTAGTTACAAAGTAGTAAAATTCAACCACCTAGTTTCATTACAACCATATATAAAATTAACTAAGCAAAAACAACCATATATAAAATTAACTAAGCAAAAACAACCAGACAACTTCAAGTAGCCATTGCAGCTACTGTTCACGCTACTATTCATACTTGCTACATTCACTGTTCCATAGTTTTTGCATCTCCAAGTAAAATCTCACAAGACTTAACACTATTATCTTCCAATTCCAAATGATGGGATTGTGTCTGGTAATTATTGGGTTCTTGGAAGAGGGCAATCGAGAATGAATAATCAAGTCTACAACACTTGTTGAGAAATGACGACAGGGCACATCAAAAGAAGGAGAAAGGTGAAACCTTTGTAATACCCAGTTGTTGAATTGTCTAAAAGAATAAAAATCTTGATTGCAGAGCAATACCCCAGACCTAGAAGCGTTGCTTTTCGATGCATAAGCTCAAAATAGAGATGCAACAGTGCCTCTTGCCATTACTAACACACCCAATAAAAATCCAAAGAAATTATGTATTTAGCTATGCGTGTGAGCAAGTTCCATCATTACAAAGAAAAAATTAGAAAATTTCAGCAGATTGAAAGAAGCATACCTGAATTAATATGAGAGAAAGAGAGGAAATGGAGGGAAAGTGGTGGATTATTTTTCAAGAGATCCAACCCACTAACAAAATGGATTTTTTAAAGAACCATAGGTCAGTCGCGTTGCTTGGTTTGGCTCGATAAAAACTCGTTCAAACTCATATATTGAAGCTCGTTTAATAAATGAGTCAAGCTCAAATTATATAAATCTATTATCTGCATAATTATATTCTCTTCATACAAATAATTATATATACACACACATATAGACATATAAGTGAAATCTGTGTCAACTCTTCTCTTCTAGCACAATAGGCAGCTCCAGATTCTCACCACCTCTCTGAATCTTCAACTTTACCGTGTCTCCAACATTATAGTCATCCAACACTTTGTATAGCTCTGCTTTGCTTTTGACCTGATGAAACAAAGCATCAACATGTCATTTACTGATGTTCTGCACTACCATTTCTTATGTTTTATAGTGCAGATTATGATCTATACAGGTTTATTGCATGTTTCAAGTGGGTGCCAAGGCAGCTTCATTGCACCAAGTAAGTGATTAATCATGCATTTCAGAATAAGAGAATAGCATTAAGAAGTAGTTTCAGCAAGATGGAACTCACAGGTTTGTTATCCACTTCAACAATAATATCTCCAAGCACTATATTGCCACCAAAACCCCTTGTAGTAGGAAGTAGTCCAGCCTTTGCTGCAACACTATTGCCTGGAACCTACATCACCATAAAAAGTTAGTCCAACCTTTAATGCCCAACCTCAGAGCAAACAATTAATGGATTTCACTAATTGAACAAGATTCTATGGTCGGTCAGTGACAAAAACCATCGATGAGATGAAAGTTAGACTTCACAGTAGATTATGGGGAAGCAGATATGCAAAGAGGGAGATCAACAATCTATGGTTTTTATGCACATTCAATGTTATACCTGCAGGATCGGAGCTCCATTTCGAACATTGAGTTGATTAGCAATTAGATCAGGAGCAATTTCCACGTTCAAACCAGCTCGAACAACCTAATAAAAATGAACCTTGGTACTTAAACAGATTTTGACATAGAACAAACAAGATTCTCCACTCCAATTGTAAGGATAAGAACTTGAATGTGCAACGCAAGAATCTGAGTGTACAAACAATTAGCAAGAAATACTTACTTTGCCAAACTGAATCAACTGAGGCACAATCTTGAGCACTGTTGAAGATGGGATGGCAAATCCTACACCAGCAGATGTTCCTGCATTGTAAAACCTGCAGTTCAACTTCTGTTGGAGGCACATGATTCTTGAAAAAAATACCCTTAATAAAATCACAGGCAATAAATTTTACCTGTGAGTAAAAATTGCTGTATTAATTCCAATAAGACTTCCTTTTGAATCCAATAAAGGACCTCCACTGCCATGACAAGAAGGAACAGCAAAACAGCAGCAATGCAAAAATCAGGCAGCATTTTTACTTGCACATACGTAGATAAAGGCAATATACAAGCAGTACAGATCTGAAATTGTCAAAAGTATTTTAAAATATGAAGAGAAAAATAATACAGAAAGATGGTTGCAGTAACCAAGGGATCAATCAACCGTCTCAATCAGAATGAATTTAAAACTAACCTATTTCCTGGATTGATGGCTGCATCTGTTTGAATTCCACCACCAATTGTTATACCAGTTTGACTAAAAATGTCTCGATTCAATCCGCTGATTACCCCTACTGTTAAGAGTATGATCAAAGCCAAAAGGGTTCCCAATTGCACGACACTGCTGCCCAACTCTCAGAGAAGAAGATTGCCCCAATTTAATTGGCTTTCAATAGATTGTCAGATGCCTCTGCCTAGCATTTAAAGCATATTGAGACAACATTTTATGCTAGAAAGTAGATTCACAAAACGGACACTGCATGTTCGTGACACATTGAGCATCATAATGACATAGGAAATATGACTGCAATGCCAATGATTGGTAGTTTAGTTAATGATGGGCATTTGGCAGATTAAGTTTGGGAAAATTTGAAGACATTGCTCTGCATAAGGCCCGCTGGAGCATCCAATGTGTGAAACATAGATTTGCTAGAATTTGAAGTTGAACTACTTCAGCATTTGCCCTTGGATATGGACAGTCAAGTCTGTATCTAAATACAGACATAAATAAAGGAGAAGAGCCATATCATTCTCAGACATCTAACAGCAATTTCACATAAACCATCTGTCTTGCAATGGGGAAAAAGATCACTTGGACCTTCATATTCAATCATAAATGGAAGCTGGGTTAGGAGCAGGAAAATTGCATGGCCACTTGATAAGCAGCCATATATGATCTATGGGTGTTTGTTTCATGGTCTTAAGTTGAATATCCAACATGTGCACAGTGTTCATAATAGGCGCAACGGATGTTGGCAAGCAGTGCAAAAAAAATTTTTTTAAAAAAAAAAGAACGAAAGTGCAACCAAAAAAATGAATGGGCATAGGAAATGCATATTAGAACCCTGGAAAAGAAATTCTTTCAAGATAGCGAGGTCCTTGGCATGGTCAGCACCAATCAATTTACCCTCAAAGTTCTTCTGCACTCTTTTGGAAGAACAAAGAAAATTGCCAGTTACATACAGTAGTAATCATCCATGGATTCCAATTTGTGCAAAACACTTTAACTGCATGGTATAGTTAAATTCAGATGTGAAGTCAAAGGGCACTAATTAATCTCACCCTTCTGATGCAAGAATATTAACTCGTGCAACAACTTGGCCAGGGCTTGGATTTATATATATAATCCTCTGAGAAAAAATAAAGGAGGAGCAAAACACTGCACCAAATAAACCTCAACTAAAGACAATTTAACCACACTGAAGTTTTGAAGTCGGACCATAGCGAAGCAAAGAATTGAATGAATCCATTAAACAAAAAAACACAACAACTATCATCAATATATCCAATCAAAATGTTGTGATCAGCAATACATAGAGGCAAACTATCAAAGAATCCAATCAAAATGTTACAATTGATCTCAGCATCATTCATCAGCACAAACACATAATTAATACTTTACATCACCTGAATCATAAAGGCAGACAACAGTAGACGGCAATGTAACACATAATTAATACTCCAAACCACCTGAATCATAAATATAAAGGCATGAGAAAGCAAATTGAGTTATATAGTTTTACATGCATAAAGTGGATAACAGGTAGAGCAGCAACATATAGTTTAAGTACCAAAAAAATGGCTAGCTTGCTCTAACACAATAACAAACCTATATCAGTGTGATCATCCCAAAAACAAAATATATAACATAGGGTCATTTCTCACTTAGAAAAGCACCCACGACCATGAGTCTAGGTTCTTCTTGGTCGATCAATTGGTCCATCAATTTATATTTGAAGATTCTGTAGTTGTGAAATAGAGCTCTCTCTCCTTCCCCTTCAATATATCGGACCATGTCAACTTGCAAATAAGGATTTTTCAATGTAGGAGTATGCCAGAGATCACAATTGGGGAAACCACAATCAACGACATAGAAATCCTTATCATCAGAAGTGATGTATGAACAGAACTGATTAGCAGCGCGGACGTCGTCGTCATTACAATACATATCACAGTCCTCTGCGAAGCGATAATTGAGGTTGGAGTAGAGGGAGTTAAGGTAAATTTTACCATTGGCAGTTGTAGGAGGCTTCATCTCAAAAAAAAACATTATGACAATTCAATACGAGACCAAGTAAGTCCATGAACATCAATGGCATATATGCCTTGCGTATTCGTGGAGATGAAAAAAGTAGCTGCGCTTTTCACAGCATATGATTCAATCACAATTTTACTAAGAGCATCTTTGGAATCAAAAGGTGGCTCAGGGAGTAAAATCCATGATTTTTTTCTAGCATCAAAAATTTCAAAATTCCGAGGAGATAGCCTAAGCCTTCCCTGAGAAAATACGAGAATCTTACCCCATCTAGTATTACAGCAGCAGGCAAAAACTTTACGGCGCTCATATATGATCCTTTTTTCAATGAATCTCTATTCTTGAGCAAGGTTCTTGTTGTACCTTTAGGAATAGAGGATATGAAATCGCATATGTGCATATCCCTCCCCCACCCTTCTACCAGAGCACCACCAAATTCATAACCAGAATCATCAATGTATTCCCCGCCGAATAAATACAATTTTGAATCAAATACAGCGAAAGCCATGGACCTAGCAAACACTGATTTGCCTAGCTGCAGAATTGGCTTTAAAGGAGTTGGCTTTACACGAGGTTTAAAAAATAAACCCAATTCCGGCTTCAGGTTAGAACTGATATCTATTCTATTAGATAGAATAAATATGATGATTGCTTCAGCACGGGAAATAACAGATAACGTAGAGATTTTTTTTATCACCACGGGTGGCTGATGCTGCGGTGGTGGATGCCGACTCCCACGGTTCTGAAATTTGCAGACGCTCTAATCTCTTTGTTGTTTTCATAGGTGTTTTCTTAACAGCTTTCTGAGACCGATATGAGGTGGAGGTGGCAGCGGCGGAGGCAGAGGCGGAGGTGGAGGTGGCAGCGGCGGAGGCAGAGGCGGAGGTGGAGGTGGCAGCGGCGGAGGCAGAGGCGGAGGCGGCGGTTCTCTCTTTCCTCAACATTCTTCCTTTTTTTTTTCTTTTCCAGAAAAGAGGCTCTGCTCAATGGGAATTTTTGTTCTTTGGTCTGGCGTATTTTATTTATTTAGGCTTAGATTCCTGAAAATACGTCTTTTGATTTTTTTAACGCATCATTTTTTTTTCTTTGTCCCATCTGTTTCTCTTTTTTCTTCTTCTTCATCGCATCTCTCTTTTTTTTTTCTTGTTTTGTACTATTGGATAAAACTTAATAAGGATATAGCTCGCTACGATGGGTTGGTTAACTATTGATGCTGTTGATTGTCTGCAGCTTCTCCATTAAGACATAAGATATGTTCTTTGCTTTGCACTGTTGGATAAAATTGGAAGGGCCTTGGCAAAGACAAGTGGTCCAAGCAGTCATTTACATGTAGTTGCAGGTCTATCACATCTTCTCAAGTTGAAACATCCTCAAAATACTAATGGTTAAAGCTTAAAGTAGATCATTGTAAATGAGCACTTTTACAATGACTAATGACTATCACTACTACTGCTTTCTTCTTTCCATTCTCTTCATTCTATATATATATATATATATATATATATGTTAAATAGAAATATAATAAAATTAATGTTAAATAATACATGTTTATTATTTAACTCGTATAAATTTATTTAAATAAATTATGTAGGTTTATCAATTAAATAATACAATTTTATTATAAATGTACTGTAAATTCATTAATATTTACTTACAAGTTCATTAGTATTTGTCCATAAATTCATTAGTATTTGTCTACATGTTAATCAATTTAATAATAAGATTTATTATTTAACAATATTATCAATTAATATTATTAATTTAATATATTAATATTAAGTAAAAATTAATATTAATATTATAAAAATTAATAGGTTAATTGGTCAAATAATATAGGTTCATTGATTAAATCATGAAAGTTCGTTAGTTATTAACTATAAGTTTAATATATACTTTGAATACTCTAATTCATTATTCTACATAAGTTCATCAATAAAAAATTATAGGTTCATTGAATACAACATATAAGTTCATTAACTATATACTTCAAATCCACTCCCTTCACACAATTGTTCTCCATTATAATACAATTATAATATACTAATGGTGCATGACTATGAGAAAATGGAGGAAGATGATGACAGTAACATAAATCACGAGGATGGTGAAGCTGATATAATCAGCAGCAATTCCTCTAGTGTCATAATCTAACCATTGCAAAAGATTCTTAAGAGGTCTGTCAAGAATAAGGCAATCGAGAGAATAATTCCGAGCTTCATCAGTTAAGCAGTCTGCAGCAAAATTTGCCTTGAGATGTACATGCTTGATGTGCACTTGCCACTCCTTAAAGAGAAGACAGCGAATGGCCAATATCAAAGAGCTGTGGCCATTAATCCAAACATCTTCATGCTCTACCATCTGGACCACACATTTACTGTCCACTTCAACAAGTAACTTCTTAATTTGTATTAAGAAGACAAGGAGTCAAAACAATAACCAAACAAAAAACAGAAGAGAGGAAGAAATAAATTACCTGCAATGCAATGCAAATAAATAAACTTATAAATATATTATATTATATTTTTGGTGCTTATGTATATACATTGCTTCATCTGCACCGATCCTTATGCATTAATTAAAATAAAAAAGAGATTGAAAGCAAAATATTAATATATCTGCAGGTGAAAGTCAATGAATCTGTAAGTGAAAATTAATGAACTTTCAGGTGAAAATCAATGAATATGTGAAGATTAATAAATCTGCAGATGAACGTCTATGAATCTACATTATTTAAGCATTGAATTTGCATATTTTATCTTATAAACCTGCGTTATTTAAGTAATAAACATACATTATTTAATTAAAATAAAATACAAATAAAAGTTTATTTATTATAATTAAAAATTAATAGTTTAGTTGGTCAAATAATATAAATTCATTAATTAAATCATAAAAGTTTATTAGTTATCAACTATAGATTCACTACTTTTAATACTTTAGTTTATTATTTTATATATATTCATCAATAAAGAAAATATAAATTCATTGAACATAACATACAAATTCATTAATTATACATTTCAAGTTCATCAAATAAAATGAGATCAACCATTATATATATACACACACATTGGGCCACACTTTCAGCGTGCCTTGTTTCTGCTTCTTTTTCTTCTTCTTGCATTTACATACAAGCACAACAACTATTACAGCCAATGACAAGACAACAAGGCCTCCAAGAATTGAAGACAACCCAAATTAGTATCTTTTTGGAGATGACAGCACATGGAGTGTAAGTGATGATAAATCAAGATCCTTGTAAGCACATGGCAAAGAATGACAACATACTTCTTCAACGGAGTACTCAATATCCTCGGAAGCTCTCTGCTTGGAGCACAGTTGGCACCAAGGACAAAGATAATCCATCGCATGGTCGAACTCGTCTTCTCTATCTGTACTCAAAACGAAGGAAGCTCTTAGGGGTGGAATATTGAAGAACTGCAGCAACTTTCAAGTCGTTGCTGCGAAGACTTGAAAAGGAAAAAAATGCGTGTTTTTTCACATGTGTGATAGACCCTAGTTCATATTACAATGTGAATAGAGATCCATGATATAACAATTTGTCCAAAATGACAACTTATTTTAATTTAGATAGGTCTAAAATTTTATTTTTCGGCCCAAATGTTAGATCAAAACCCTACGCACATTCAACACAACTTTAGGAGAGGAGTATGAAATTTTATACATAATATATTATTAATATTTTTAAATTTAAAAAAAATTCGATCAAAATTTTTTTTTAAATCTAAATTAACTAAACCCATTTCTCGAAACTACCACTGTCACAGACACAAACTATCCCCACCACAATTCAAATAGGATATTCACCCATTATTATGTACAAGAATTCATTCAAAAAAAAAATTGGAATAAGAATTCATTCAAATTATTAAACTATCATAATGCCAGAATGATACACAAGCAAGGCTCCATAAAAGAAGAAAGGCTCACAACTGACAAGTTACATACACTGCACCCCCACGTTTTGGACCCTTTCCCTGTAAATTTACATTACATTGTCATGCTAAATAGTTGTAAGCTGCCCTTAAATATTATCATTCTAAATCTTGAGCCTTTTCCATCCCAGAATGATTGTAGCAAAAGTGTTGCATGTTACAGCAATTATAAAAGAAAATATTAAATTTTATAATTTTCATAAAAATTATATATATATATATATATAACATGGAAAACAATTTCCACAAGTAATCAGTGCTTACCCAAAATGTCTTTCCTTTATTCATCTTACCGAACACTCTAACTTTAAGGAAATTTTTGAAAAATTAAATCCTTTTTGATTCATTTTTATGCCTGATGACATATATAAAAACTAAAAACTTGCTGATTTCTTAAGAATTCCACAATTAAATCGTTTTTTCACGCAAATGTCTACATCTGTCAAAGTCTGGTCTCCCTCTATATTTTTCTTTAAGAAAAATCAATTACAATTTGATTACAAAATTTTAATTTGTAACTTAAAGTTCAGTACAAATATGTGTATGTATATAAATGAAATTATAACTATTAGATTAATGTTTATTTAATAATAGTCATTGATCCAGATTATGAGTATTGATACATAAAGATAATCAATGGTTGTAATTAAATAAAAACTAATCTAACAGTCCCAATTTAATTTATATAGATACAAACATTTGTATTATAATAAGAGCCTCTATTATTTGTATTTCACATATAGTCTATATAAAATTTGTTGGTTCATAGACAATTCAATATTATTATTTAAGTTCAAAATTTAAAAGTAATATATTAATAAGCCCAAATATCATTCTTACCTTAAAGTCATAAATTATTTAAGCATATTTATATTATACAAATATTTTATTATTAATGTATAATTTTTACGCAGAAAAAATTAAAATATTAGACATAAAAATTAAAATAATATTTCAACAGTTAATTATAATAATTTTATAAAAATATTTTATTAATTTGCAAAATTCAAAAAAAATATTAAAATGGATAACCTATTAGTGATAACTAATGAAATTACTTTTGTGATTAATTTCACTCCAATTTGATGATAGAAATAAATGAGAGATTTAATACTTTATTATTAATAAAATATTCTTAAAAATTTTAAAAAATTAAAAAGGAGAAACTATTATTGTTAACAGATGATTTTTTTGAGATCAATCCTACCCGATTTGATAAAATTAAAACTATTTTATAAAAAAACAAAAAATTATTTTTATCGATATAGTTTATGTATTTTGTTATGAAAATTTCTTATATGTGCTTTTACAATATAAAATATGAAAAGTTTAAAAATATTAAAAATTAAAAATTAAAAATACATTAAGAAAATATTTATAATAAAATACATAAAATAAAAATAAAAATAATTTTGGTATAAATTAGTTGTAATTTTAATTTTATCAAATTGGAAGGAAATTAATCGCATAAACAATTTCATTAGTTATCACTAATTGGTTATCCATTTTAGTACTTTTTTGAATTTTTATACTTTTATTTTTTTTTTAAATTTTAAAATATATGTTAAATTATGTGTTGTAATTTTTAGAAAAAATTTAAACATTTAAGAATATTTTATTAATAATAAAGCATTGAATTTCATACTTATTTCTATTATTTATTTTATTAAAATTATTTTAATAATTTTAGTAAAGTTTAAAATTTTAATTAAAATTATTTAAATATTTTGTGTTATGGTTTATTTTCAAGTTTAACGAATGTTTATTTTGCAAGTTTCATAAAAGTTAGGGTTCTATATGTAATTATCCAAATCCAGTCAGCACTTGTAGGTCTCACGTATCAGAAAATGAGCCTCACTAACTGACATGTCAGTTGTTCATTAAAAAAAATTTAAGGGAGGATTAATTTTGCAAACTTTTGAAATGTTGTGGGTAAAATTAACAGTAAAATTAAATTATGGTCTTATTTTCAAGTGGTATAAAAAGTTAGAGTTTTTTTATGTAATTATCCCTATTAACTAATAAGAAAAGACTAATACATCATTACGTTAACTAAATATGAATTTTAATACATGAATATATGAAATAGTTTTAGAAAATTCAAATTATAATAAAATACATAGTTTTAGAAAATTCAAATTATAATAAAATACTTATCATTTATATAAAAAATTGTAATATATATAATTTTTATAATCGTACATAATTATTTATTATCACAAATTTATTAAAAATAATTCATCTACATCTTAATTGGATAAGTAATGTGGTTGAACGAAAAAAATAAAAAAATAAAATTATACAACTTAAATAAAATATTTTATTATCATGCACTACAAGCGCTCAAATCTAAACTTTACAAACATCACTACCCAATAGAAATATAGGCAAAACTTGTAAAGATGATTCCACAAATTTTACCTTTTTTTTCATCAGTAGTAGTATTTTCATTTTCTTTGATGTACTTTTGATCTCAAATTTTTTTTATTACCCTTATTTTTTTAAGTGAAAATGAATACTTTATTTACTTGTCAAGAAGAGGATTCACCCGCTATAGCCTGGTTTATACATACTATTTGTTGATTAATAATGATCCTTCCTTAATTATTACTGATTTGAAACTATTGAATTATTGAAAGAGTTTATCAAATATATGATAATCAAGTTATCTCCAACTGAACCAATTGTAAAAATATTAATCAAATTCAATGAGTTCATAAGATCAGTTAGGCTAAATAGTAAAAATTTGAATAGCTTGTGGGCTTAATGTGGTCCAATCAGAATATAAAACCGGATTGATAGTTTAAAAAGAATTTAAAAATAAAAATATTTATTTTTTTTTAAAAGGTTTTTTGGTCAAAAAAATTCAATCCTTTATGATATTTGACAATTTAATTTCAATTTTTTAATTTTTGTAATAATGTCTCAATTTCAAAAAAATAGCTAACCCAAAAATGTATCATAGCCATTAATACCCACAACTTTCCTTGCCATACCGTTGCCGGGAAACCGTTTTCCACCCTTGTTTTAAGCGGTTTCACCACAAGTTTCACCATGGGAGAACCCGGTGTTGTCAGGTTTCCAGGCAATTTAGACCCAAGAGCCTAAGAATTTAGACCAAGAAACGCCCCCACCACCTCCAACACCAACAATAACCACCTTAATACAACAAGCTTAGTCCAACAGCAGCAGCAGCTTCACATATTTACCCCACCACCACCACCTCCTTTACTGTCGTCGCCGCCACCACCTCCACCACATCAACTGTACTATCCATACGCTCATCCTGCTTTGATGGGGTTTCCTCAGTACCAAGCTGCACCACCGTACATTAGCGCAACAGTCACATCACTGCCGCCACAATCAGCTGCACCAACACAGACTCTGGTTTTAGGCGTCGTGCTGACAAAAGTGAGCGAATCAATAATTAGAAGAGAATTAGAAGTGTTCGGAGATGTCAGAGGTGTACAAATGGAAAAAATTTGCGATGGAATCGTGACTGTCCATTTTTATGATCTTAGACATGCAGGGATGACCTTAATTGAAATAAGAGAGAAACATATGCAGCAACAAACCTCATTGTTTTGTTAGAGGAAGGGATGGAGAATATGCAGTGGGAGGTCATGCCAATCATAGATGAAATTTTGTTTCTTGGGCGTTCAGAGCTTGAGCTTATAAACAAGAGAATTTGCTATATTAGTAGACAAGCCAACAAGGTAGCGAATTAGCTGTCGAAAAATTTGTTCCTTACTCATCCAGGTGCAGTTTTGAGTAGTGTGTTCGCTGTTTGTTTTGTTTTGAAGGTTCCTGTCTAGCTTTGTTTTTCTGGTTTTGCTGCTGTTTTTTTTTTTTTTTTTTTTTTTTTTTTTGTGATTTTTCTAGCTTCAGGCGTCAGTTGCTTTGCAAAGCATCTAGTTTCAGTGGTTACTATACTTATAGCCTCTTGCCTCTAACCATTGATCTTGGTCATTATTTTGTATGTCTTCTTCCAGCCCTGGCTGATGCTGTTCCTGTTTTCTTTGTTCAATGGAAACAAATATTCCCAAAAAGAAAAAAAAAACTCATTGTTTTATAGTTCTGCTGACATGGATTGGGGGTTTCCTTTTGTGTGCCGGTCTTAGGCGCCACGTCATCATTTTTCATTTCAATTTTAATCAAATTCAATTTTTACTAACATTGCAAAAAAATTTTAAAACTAGGACATTATTATAAAAATTAAGAAGTTAGGATTAAATTACAAAAGGTCACAAATATTTGAATTTTTTTTAACCAAAAAACCTTTTTAAAATATTAAAACTCCTCATTTAATAAAAATATTAAAGAATATTTAAATTTTTCACACTTGTAAAATATACTAATGCTACATAAAATTTTTATGCGAATTTTTTTTAAAAAACATTTATATAAATTTATCTCATTTTTAAAAAAAATTTAAAAACATAAATAAAAATATTTGTATATAGGATAAGATGACCCATTCTTTTTTATACGGCCACTTATAATGCTCGGCTCAAATCTTTTTACGTGGGATCGCACAATTATATTTTAATAGTATTTTATTCATTCTTAATCTTGAATGTAGAAACAACATTGTAATCCAAAGGTGAGTTAGGAAGTGTATTCCATGGTTGTTTTTCTAGATGAAAAAATTTAAAATTTGGAGAAAAGAGATTAAGCTTTTCTTGAGTTGAGAAAATACAAGAATCTTACCTCCAGTTATCACAACAACAGGTAAGAACTTTCCAGCGTTCAAATTTGGTCCTTTTGTCAATAAATTCTTGTCCTTGACTTTGTTGTGCCTTATGCACTAGAGTATATGAAATTGCATATGTACATATCATTCCCCATCCTTGTACCAAATTATGAGCAAAATCATCATCATATCATCCACCAAATAAATATAATTTTGGGCCAAATATAGCAAAAGCCATGGACTGATTTGCCTAATTTCAGGAATTGGTTTTGTACGAGGATGCTTAGAAAATAATTCCAAAACCAGCCACTGCTTAGAACTGATAAATATTCTATAGATAGAATAGATGTGATGATTAGTTGTGCATTGAAAATAAACATATAATGTATAGCTTTTTTATATCATCTGATGCAGTGGTGGTGGTGGTGCAGGCAAAGGCAAAGGCTGACGGTTCTGATTTGCAAACGCTCTAATCTTTTTGTTGTTTGAGACCGAACAATGGTAGCGAGGACGACGATGGTGATGATGGCGGCAGCGATTCTCTTTCTCCTTACCATTCTTCTTCTTCTTCTTCTTATTTTTTTTGTTTGTGTTTTGAAGAGGGTATTTTGATGGGAATTTAAGTTTCTTATTTGTTTATATAGGTTTAGATTTATGAAACCAACAATTCGCATAAAAAGATTTGTTTAATATTTTTTATTAAATTTTGAATATCTTCTAAAAATGTTCAAATGATTTTATTAATTTCTATTTATTTTTTGTTTAAAAATATTATTATTTTGTATATTTAAATTCCTAAAAAAAAATTAGGGAAAAACTACTTTAAAAAATAAAAATATTTATTTGTTATTATTTTAATTTAGAGTTTTGAAAATCTTAATTTTAACATTTTAAAAAAATTTATAATTTACACTTAAAGTTTTTTGATCAATTAACTTATTATAACTTTCTAATCTAATTTAAATGAAAATTTTATTTGTATAGTTTGAGGATGAATTTTCTTATGATATAGTTAATCATATTGTAAATTAATCAATTGCAATTTGGACATTTTTATAATATCTTAAAGATAGGAATATCCTAAGAAGTAGTTCGTTTCAAAATCATTATATATCTTCAATCTTCAATGAAGTTGCTACTGTGAGTGAGCCAGAGGCGTTCGGAGATCAAAATAAAATACAACTATGGCACTAGAAAGAGAATCAAATATGCCTTTAAAAATAAAGCAAGAATCCTTTCAGAAAATTCAAAGAAGTTTTGTATAAGTAATTGCCACCTAATCGCTAAAAAAATGAGAGAAAATATCAAACCTAACAAAAATCATCCTCTAAATAAAGATTTTGAGTTCGGAAAGTCATTTATAATTAGATACTTCTTATTAGCTAATACCTTTACACTTTTTACATCACTCTTGTTCCAGTATGACAAAATATATACAAACACACACACATTTCATCCATAATAATAATGAAAAGTATGAAAAATAAAATTACAATTATTGCATTTTTTTTTAGTAAATACATAAAAAAAAAGTGCAAAAGAATAGATTTAGGGCTAAATGTAATAAAACCTTGAAAAAAAACATTAACATTACAAAATTTACATTCATATGTCGTCTACAGTATCCACAAAAATAAATGTAACAAAAAAAAATAGTAAAACGACAACAGAATAGCACCAGAAAAATGAAAAAATAGCAAAACATAACATCCACAATGGAAGATAATCGTAAGATATGTCAACAACTTAAATATAGCAAATCAAGTTAAAACATATTTTATCACTAATTATTGAAAATTCAAACTTACTCTAGTCTAAAATCTTAATACTTTGACACCTTTTAAATTAATTTTAATTAAAATACTTTTTATGTTAACTCTACAAATTAAAACTAATTAAATCATAATATTTTTATTTACATCATAAAATCAATTTTGCAAAAATTAATATAAAATTTTTGAGAATTAATTTTTTATAATTAACCAATTTTTTTTGTTAAATAGTGTGTGGTCAACCTATATCATTTGTGGTCAACCATATATCATTTTATTATTAATTTTCTATAATATGAGAATTTAGTATAATATATGGTTTGTTGTCTTTTTATTTAATATTTTGTGATATTGTGTGGTTAACCACTGCAAAAATTAGTGAAATTTATATTATTTGATATATTTTTTATTTAATTTTTTATGGTCAACCATATATTATTTTATGATCCACCATATATTATGTCTTAGTCTATTATTTTTGAAAAGGAAGAAGTTATAAATATAAGTGATAACTTGGATCGAAAAAAAAATTCCATTAAAAATATTTTTGTTAATTATAAAAGTAACCTTTTTCTGCAAGTTGCAGGGTTTTCCTTTTAATTTCAATCTAATAGCCTATAATTTATGTTACCCAAAATCAGGCGGTATCTTTTTCCCACTAATCTCATTTTAATTTTAAGAAAAATGTACAAATACAACTTAATGCCGGTTTGCCCTAATCTCACATATGCTATTAATACTTTTACTGTGCAAATACATTCATATTATTTTGAAAACCACATATGTAGATACCTCTTATAAATGACATTTACTTGTAACATTATCAGAACCAACTATTTCTAATATGTATGAAAAAAAACATTAGATAAAAATGCATTTTCACGAGCAAATTTTTTTTAAAAGAAAATTTGTAAATTTAATATTTAATTTTTTTAAGAAAATATTTAAACTCTTCATTTTATGAAAGTGTTAAATAATAGTTAATTTGTAAAATATACTAATGCTACATATAATATTTATGTGAATTTATTTAAAAAATTATAAAGATTTATGCCATCCCATTTTAAAAAATTATAAATATTTAAATAAATATATTTGTAGACGGCCAGATTTAGCGCACGCCCAAATATTTGGCGACCACGACATTGTGCATGCTCAGGGCCTGTTAGGAAATACAAAATAAGCTTGGGGCCCATTACAGAGATGGAATCGCCACCCGAATAAAAACCGGGACACACTTTACAGCAATTATATTCCACAGAGGTACCCAGAAGTCGTCATCAGAGATTGGATTCGGAAACTGAGTATGGGCTTTTGAATACCCACCCAACCTTGCAGTTGACTTCCGTTTGTGTTTTGTATTTTATTACCTTTAATTATTTAATTATTTACTTATTACTACTGAGTTACATTCATTTCCATTTTTATATTTTACCGATTTTGCACATTTAATCCTTTTACATATTTATCACCCTGGCATTTATTATAAATAAAAAATATTAAAATCATTCATTCAATATAAACAGGAGAGGGATTAGGGATTACAATGCTTTGAATAAATGCAAATATGTTTAATTGAAATAAAATCTCTTAAGAACTAATTAATCTACTAATTTCTTAGTGATCAACAATCACTAAAAGAAAACCTACAACAAATAAAGGTTAACACTTTCAACATAAACAATTCAATTCATAAAAAAAATGTAATTGTACATGCAACAAAAGGCATAAATATTTATTTCAACGTAAATTAAACATTTACTTAAACACGACATCATGACAATCATATAGGAAATTTGAAAGCATGAAATGATATAGGCATGTTGGAGCTGAAAGTAACTTGAAAATATACTGAAAATATACCAAAATGATAATAAAAATAAAGCAGAATCCTACTGAATTATGGTGAGGAGGCAACCGTCTCTTGGAAAGAGGCGTCACCCCCTAGACTCTTACTAAGGGGATGATCGTCTCCTTGAGAAGGGGCGACTGAAAATATAGGCTTCTTGGCCTTTTTTTTTCTTTTCTTTTCCTTTACTTTTTAGGGCTTATTCTCAAATGCCCACTCCTTTTTACTATATATATATATATATTTATATAACTTTTCCTCTTTTATTTTCCTTCTTCCTTTCTCTTTTCTTTTTCTTTCTCTTTATTTTCCTTCTTCTCCACATTTTCTCATTCTCAAGCATGGCTGGAGAGAGAACGTCACCTCTGCCTCCTTGGGATCTTATTTCTCCTCTCCTCACTCCTCCGCATAGTTATGGATTCATGAAAGGTGACACAATCCCCATTTTGGTGGATTTGAAGAATCACATTTGTTCTCTGGCTTCAGGAGAGGTTAGTGTTCAAGACTCCTCATTTTTCCCTGCGAATCATACTGGGTTAAAGTGCATTTATGTTTATTCATCAAATAGGATTAGAAATAGGATCAGATTAATTGAAAAACTGTGAGATTTAGTGAAAATTTATGAAAAACGTGTTGTTCTTCGCGCTGAGGATGTGTCGCCTCCTTGAGGAGGCAATCGTCTCTTGACCAAGAGGCGATTGCGTCATTGTTTCAAAGGTCACGTTGTCCCTTGGCGAGGAGACATCGTCTCTTGGCAAAGAGTCGTCACCTCTTGGGCCAAGGGACGTCATCTCTTGGAAAAGAGGCGTCGCCTTTTGGGCCAAGGGGCATCACCTCTTGGGCTAAGGGGCATCGCCTTTTGCTTAGAAAAATGCATTATTTTCCTATATTTTTATTTTTATTCACATCTGATCACCTAAACATCATCCAAACCATATAATATTAATTACACTTCCTGTTTTCTCTTTGCAGCATGACGCGCGCACATTCAAGTCTTCTACAATGAGCCAACGAATGACCAGCAGGACAGGATCTAGGACACTGGATTTGAGGATTTTATTCTTTCTCTACTAGAGGAGCAGGGGAGGACGAACTATCAGCCTCTTCATGCTTTGATGGAGAGGTGACTGGACACAACTCATACCTTCCATCTCCCGTTCGGAGAGTTGACTTTGGACCTAGTTTCTTTCGCTACTATCACCAGGATTGCATGTGTTAGGAACCCTGTTCCCTTTGATATGAGCCTGTATTGATTGAGTCTGAATACAGTTGCCTACATTAAGCGTCTCCTCAATGTGATCCCTGACATAAAGGGGACTCACACGATTAAGCTAGATTCTATCCGAAGTTTCTACATCAAAGAGAGAGCCACACCAATGACCAACCCTCGGAAGATCGACCAGGTGGTGCGGGCTTTCTTGATTTACCTCCTCGGCACTACACTCTTTGCTGACACGGCTAGTTCCCTGGATGTGATGTTCTTTATGTCGCTCTGGGACTTAGATTTAGTGGCCACCTATGATTGCGGCAGCTGTGCTCTAGCATACCTCCATAAAAGCATGGACGAGGTAGTGCGTGTAACGAAGAGATTCAGCGGGTTCTGGCATGCTACTATGGTATTTCCTTTCCCTTTGTGGTTTATTTTGTAAATCCTATCATCATTCACTGATAATTCTCATTTGCAGGTTTGGGGATTGGAGTTGGAGCTGATTGTCGAGATATCTTGTGTACCAGATCATCTCCCAGCCATAGGGAGGTGGGGCACCAGCCATATGCTGAAGAGACACCTGGCCCACGTGCACGTTCATCGGGAGCGCCTGAACTCCTTAACTACTGAGTGGTACCTATAATAACAAAAATTTTATTAGTATTCTTTTAATTCTATTAACTTACCTGTTACTTTTTATAGATACGGAGTGATCCATGGGGACCACAGAACATATGGAATCCTGAGATGGTCCGTTCTAGACCGCTATCCCTACGGAGAGTGCTACTTTAGGGCCCCAATTATCGAGTGTGTTATCCCAATGAGAGAGTGTACAATTGGACTGGGGGTCCTTGGGTGAGACGCGTCCCCAAGTCTCCTCCCAAGCACCTTTTCTGGACGTATGAGCTGGAGGGTGAGGAGCTTGATCCGGCTATCACTGGAGATCCGGCTACTGACCATACGGTGCGGGTAAAAAGCTGATATCTATATTTTTTTTGAACCCATTTCCTACAGCGAGTCCCCTTGGACGTCGGCTCTACCTCTCAGGTAGGTGTTTTCTTTGATCATATTTCTCATATCATCATGTTCTAATGTGATTCTATGATTTTAGGTTGCGGCTACTAGACCTGTACTATGGACTAGAGCCCCGACTCGTGAGAGACCACCAAAGAGACCACGCTCAGATCAGGGTAGAGAGGGCACCTCAATTGTAGTAGAGTAGCCCGGAGCTCCTACTGTATCTATCTCTAACATAGTGGCTGACAGTCTCATGCACACTCCAGATCCTTTGGTTTGATGTTGGGTCCCTCCAGGAGAGTTCTCACGCCAGTTCCTAACTCTGGATGGGAATCTGACACCTGCTTGTATCCCGATTGGCACTACTCATGTAAATTTCTTCTTTAGTCTTATTTTCTCAATCATTTTCAATACTTTTGTTAGTATTGATTAGCTTATCAAATATACAGATTCCTTTGGAGCAAGGCTAATACATGTACCGATTGATTGAGGCCCAGAGGGATTACATATTGGGCATTACGCAATAATAGAGGGTAAATATTCCTCATACTACTACATATATGCATGCTTGCATGATTTACTTACCTTGTGTTAGCTTGAACAGGATCGGGTTGAGGAGAGCTGGGCGAGGATTACTGCCCTTGAGCGTCAGATCGAGGTGCTTCAGATTGACGAGGATGAGGATGAGGATGAGGACGCTAAGGAGGGAGGTGATGCCGCAGAGGGCAAGGATTCTGAGGGCACAAATTCATATGCCCATTAGTCTAGGAGCCCCCCCCCCCCCCCCCCCTCTTTTAGTTGTTGAGAATAGTATATTTATTAATTCTGAAGTTTAGGAATTCTTCTTTGTCTTTTCATTTTGCTCAAATAGAATATTTTAAAATTAATTCACTGAATCTGAACTCCAGAATAATTTGATGTTTCTTGATTGCATGAATTATTATACGGTTGAAATCCTACATTTGCAATTAAAACTATGCAATTTTCCATAAGAATTCCACCTGTTCTCTGGTGGAGAGGCGATCGTCTCTTGGTAAGGGGCGTCGGCTCTTCAATGTCTGCTTAAGAGGCGATTGCCTCTTTGCAACAAGGCGTCACCTCTCAAGGAGGCAATTGCCTCTCTAGTGGCTCTGCAGAGGGTTTATAATCCCTAGTTTCTTCTAAAATTAAAAAAAAAAATCAAATTCCAGCTTCGCCATTTTCTCTCATTTCTTTCTATGAAACACGCTCCAAACCTCCCAAAATGACCAAGAGAAGCTTGAAACAACTGCAGATGATTTTGAAAAGCTTGGATGGCAAATCATGGTCTAAATTGAAGCCATTTCATCCATCCGTCTTCCAATCTTTGCATACTAGAAAAATCAACTTCTCATTTCTCCACGTTCTTGCTTAATTTTGAGATCCTCAGAAATATGTCTTCAGGTTCAACACTATGGAGCTATGCCCCCTGCCAAAAAAGTTTGAGGCTATCCTTAACTCTCAGATAGATTCTACTTGTCAGATTGCAATGCCTTTTGTTGGAACTCCGGATTTGCATTCTATGCAGTATCAAATGGCCTAAATGTTCAACTTTTCACCACAGTCTTCACTTCGTTACATCTTTAAAATTGAGATCCTAATAGACTCTCTTCTAGAAGTGATACTAGTAGTGGATAACAAGCAACCTTTTGTATATATGCTCAGTTTCTACTTGTTTTCGCTTTTGGTAATGGCGATTCTAAGATTTTGCATATTCTGGATCAAGTAGAAGTAGACCTAAATCCTTTTCCTCTCATACTGGCAAAAATAATCCCCGGATTAGATAACTTTGTTGATACCAGATGCTTCTCTAGAAGCCCTCTATTACTAGAGGTTTGTTTTCTTTTCATTCTTTATTTGCTACCCTTTTCTTCTGTAATTCTTTACTTTCTACATTCAAAATCTGCACAGGCATGGTTTCAAGAAAAATTGAGGTTACTTGAACCTCCTAGAGATATCACGTATTACAAAGCAAAGCATTGTCACACTTAGAGACTTCATCTCATTCCAGCAGATGTTCAAAGCTGGTTATCCACTTTCCCTAATACTCTAATCCAATGGATGTGCCCATGGTAAAGGTTGCAGCATGTGACTATCCGGTCTTACACTTACTGTGTTCCTGTAGCTAGCCTTCATTTTGCCACCTTTTATAATCCGGCTCGGCTTTATAGGCAGAACAAACATAAGCAATTAATTCCTGAGCTGGTACATGAGTTTGAGCCAGGGCCTCTCACTCAGAATTTTCTAGACAACTTGGCTGGCAGCTAGCCTCGGAGGACCATTCTATATTTACTACAATGGAGATTAGCCAACTAACAACCAGTATAAGTGATGGTAGTCCGCAAGTATACGGATTCGTACAAGTAGTAATTAAATATCGATCCCACAGAGATTGCAAATTGACTAATGTAATACTAATTGTATTTGTTTGTTTAAACAACGCAAAAGATATTTTAAATGTAAATAAGA
>CATIWM010378972.1:0-34675 GCA_949671775.1 Mallotus repandus
TATTATTCATATATTTTTCCGAAATTACTAATAATTAGCTAAAAATAGGAAATAATTCATAAAATTTATTTTTATACTATTTATTACTCAAATACTATCTAAAACATATTAATTAACAATAATTTCAACTAAAATATAAAAATTACTAATTTATACTAATTTTTCCAAAAATTCATTTTTCACATAAACATTCAAAAATTTATAATAAAAATTTTATACATAATTTTAATAAACTTTATTCACAAAATTTGCTCAAAATAATTAGTAGAATTTATTAAAAATATAATCTCCCCGAGCCCGGAACAGTAACTCCGAGCTCGGAATAGTGTATTTTCAAAAATAATTTCAGAAAAATAAATAAAAATTATCAATGGATAGCTCACAACCTTAAAATCAAATAATCCTAAAACACCTATACCTAATAAAATCATTTTCAAGCTTAAACTAACAAATTAACCCAAAAACCTAAAATTGAATTATCCAAATTCAAAGTAGTTACTTAAGTTATTTCCTTAAATAAATTAAGGAATTGAGAAGCCCACTCCGAGATGAAGAGATTGAGCCCAACCTCGCCTGCTGACGATGCCGAAATCGTCACCGGCAAGGGAGAGAAGAATCCGGCCAACTTGCAAACCGAGGGGGAGAAAGAGAAGAAGGAGGTCGTCGGTGAGCTGGGGAGGAGGAGATGACCACTGTTAGAGGTGCGCCGATCAATGGTGGTCTGGTGTGGTGGCTTAGGTGGTCTAGCAACAGAGAGACAGTGGCCTTCGGTGGGAAGAAGAAGAAGAAGAAACAAAAAGAAAAGAAAAGAAAGAAAAAAGGAAGGAAAAAAAAGTTTTTTGTATATATATATATGTATATTTTATAATAAAACTCTACTTTAAATCCTCACAATAAATTTTACACTTTAGATATATAGATATATATACACAATTAATTCACTCTTAATTTTTCAAATATATATATATACTCTAAACTTTAATTAAAATTTTTATTAACCAAATATTTTTTAACATCAATTTATTAAAATAATTAAACTTAATAATCTCCACTTAATATTAATAAAATAAAATTGACATTTAAATTCCCAATTAATTTCATAAATAAATATCGAAATTCGGGTGTTTACATCTTGTCTCTTTGGATTCGATTTAGATAAAAAGAGATAAGACTCCTTTGTATTATTGTATTAAAAGATAAGTTGAAAATAGGACTAGAGACACTAGTTGTCTGTACTAGTGTGCTTTCATAATTTTATCTTGTGAGTTGAAAAATAGTACTAGAGGCACTAACCACTTTAATGTATGTCTATATAAAATCCTTCTGACTTCTGAAGGATGGAGAGAATAAATAAAAACAGAAATTCTCTATATATATGAGAAAATTTTTACTACTATATACCTTGTTTTGTCATAGTAGTATTAGGAATGAGTGTTGTTTGTAAGAGCTATGTTATCAAGAAAGAAAGGGTAGCAGTAGCATAGAAGAACCTCCAACCAGTAAACAATTAATGGAAGTTGCTGTAAAGAAAGATGAAGATGTTGCAGAAGCTTCACTAAAGGAATATATTTATTCTAGAATAATTATTTTATTTTGAAGAGTTAAGCTTGTTGTTTTAAACAAGCTTGGTGCATTCGCATGTTTTGTTAATGTCAGATAATTACCCATATCCTGATTGTTTGCATTTAGATCACAGAGTAGGTAAGGATACAATAATAAGGTTATTAAATTCTATTATTGATGGTCTTAATTCTCTGAATAACTTTTTAGAATTTTTAAAAAAATCCATAAAAAAATATTTTGAATAATTAAGAGAATTGACTCTAATGCATAGTGAATTTGAGAATTATTTTCTCAAGAATAGAGAACCTTTGGGTCCTATTGCTACCTCTTGATACTTTAACAAGTTTGAGAAACTGAAATTATTTAAAAATTATAGATCTCATCCTTCTTGATCCCTGAGTAGCTCTTTATTTCTGATTCAGAAAGAGTAAACTCACCCCGAATTGTATCTGAGTCCTAGGAAGAAAAAAGAAAGTGAATTTTTAAAGTTCTTTATAATTGTGGACTAAATTAGAAACTTGAAAAAAGAAAGACTAAGTATTTATTAGGGAACCAGTTTGAAAATAAAATTAAAATTATGTTACTAAAAAGTTAAAAATCAAAGATAAATAACCAATTTGAAATCTATTATTATATATAAAGCAGTGTTTCTAATTTCATTATAGATGAACAATGATAAATTTAGGATTCGATTTCATATAAATTGCAATTTTACCACAGTTAGAAGCCAACATTTAAAACGATGTTGTTTCTTTTGAAGAATACGCCATTGCATTTGCTGAATTTACTCTCTTGACACCGCTGAATTTTACCCCCTCTATTAATATATATAAAGTAGTGTTTCCAATTGCACTGTAGATGAATAGTGATAAATTTGGGATTTGATTTCACATAAATTGCAATTTTACTAGCATTTAAAATGGTGTCATTTCTTTTGAAGAATAGGCCATCACATTCGCTGAATTTACTCTCTAGACACCGTTGAATTTTACTCCCAACTGGAATCGCAATTGTGCCATTAATCTACAGTATGAAAATCAACCCTCAATTTATACATATTTCAAATTTTCCATAGACCACCCATAAGTAACACGACACCATTTTTGAAAAAGCCAAAAAAAGCCCTTGAGATGCTATAAAACAGGCACATTTTGTTTGGTTGTTTAGTCATTAACACTCTTCTAGGGGCCAAAATGTCATTTTTTCTTATGTGCTATATTGCCCTAATTTATACGCACTTCTACTCTCCACAACACAAGCTTTAGCCGCCTCTCTCCCTTTCTTTACTTCTCTTCTCCTCTAACTCACAAAACTAATTTTTTATTTGTGCCTTCTCACATATGTTTTTTTCCCGCTCTTCTTACTTTGAGAGAACATTAAAGACCATGCTTTTGTTATTGAAATTTTTTGGCTTCTTGTTGATCTTGAACTACTTGCTTCCATGATCTTTATTTTTTCGCTTGTTTTCTTTTTTTTAAAGGCGCATGTGTTCTTTTTCCGTTTGGATAAATGGAGAGGAAAAAAATTGCATCTCTTTTATTTTCAATGTATGTGCTTGTTTTAGTTTTATTTTTTATTTTTTTAAAAAATGAAAAGGAGGATTACTTTGTTATGATCTACTACTTTCTTCCATGGTATGTTTGCTGTTGCTATTGGGCTTGATTTTACCATTAAATTTAAAGAATGCATAAATTTGACCATTTTTTATTTTAAAAATTTTGTGCTGGGGGATATCTTTGTTGATCTGATTCAAGTGTTTTTTTTTTCAAGGTTTTGTAGTTAAAAAATTTTGATTTCAAGGGTATTTCTTATCTTCATCTATCCTTTTTCCTTTTGCAAAACTAAGAGATGGAATAAAATTAGCTAGTCTATCAACTGTTTTATTAGGGAAAAGAAAAAATAAATAAGTAAAAATGATATATTGGGGCTCCCTCCCTGCCTCACACTCATATATTTGTTTATATATATTACTAATGTCTATTCTTAATTCTTTTTTACGGTGAAGGAATGAAATAATGTAAAGTTTTTTTATTGGAAGATATTGAATCATTATTAGTTCATAATCATTTTCATACATTTTAATGTGGAAAATATCATAAATCAAATTCCTAGCCTTTTCTCCTTGAAATAATTATTGTATTTTTTAGTTATTTGTTGGGAATTGATTTTGTCTTATAAATTTAATTATTAATCTATTATATTTTAATTTCTTTCACTGTATGACAAACCAAGTTAATGTGAAAGTAGTAAGAGTGCTTAAGAAAAAATTGCTATTTTCACATATGATGGAACTTTTTCACTGTACTAAACTAGACAAAAATATTGTCATGGACATGGACCTATGTGTATGTTTTAGATGTGATCTTTCCTTGATTTAGGCTTTGAAATATGTAAAGTCAATCTTCTTGATAATTATAATAGCTCCTCGACAGAACTTTATGATCAATTATAGTTTATCACCAATCAACTTCATTGTAAGTCACCGATTAACTTCATTACAATTCACCGTCCATTATTTCAACATTTCAAATTAGTATGAACTGTGTGATCTATGGCTCTTTTATGCATTCTTTCATGGTTTATAAATGGCCAATGAGTATGCTTAAAAGGATGGAAAAAGCTATTCAAAATTTTATCCAGACTGGCTTGGTTAATTCTAAGAAGCTTGTCACTATAAAGTGGGACATTTGCTACGTTACTAAGGATTGGAGGGGGGTGCGTTGGCCTTAAGCATCTTCATCACATTAATTATGTTATGCTCTGCAAGTTAACTTGGAAGGTTAATTATGGTTTAGACTTTGTTTTCTCCTTCCTTGGATCGAGATTTCTCAATGTTGCTAATATGGCTCGGTCCTCATATATTTTCTCTGTAGTTTGGAGTTTGATTAAACTTTATTTTGATGATATTTAGACAAATTCATAATGGATGATTGATAAGGATTCTAATATGCACTTCTAGAATGATAACTGGTTAGGTTATTCTATTTTTGATAAAATTGGCATTCCCAATTCTATTAGAAAGTAGTTGAAGACCAAGGTCTTAAATGTATATTTTCAAGATAGTTGACACTTATCTTAGGAGTTCTAGTTGGCATATCCTTCTATCTGTGCTGATATTGATGATGTTGTGTTTTCTTACTCTGGTGATGATGTTTATGTTTTTTGGCCTTCTAATAATTGGTCAATTTCTTGCAAAGAATTCTATCATTTTTGTCATCCGAATTGTCTTAAGGTAACTTGGGGAAGGGATCTATGGCATCATTACTTGCCTCTGGCTTGGTCTTTTCTAGCATGGAGAGAAATACATGCTAGACTTCTTACTGATGACCTTTTACAAAAAAGTTGTATGTGTAGGCAGCAGGGTTAGATGAGCGCCCAAGTGTTCAGTGACCACGACACTGTGCAAGCTTAGGGCCTACTAGGAAATACAAGATGGGCTTGTGGCCCATATTGGAGATGGAGTCGCCACCTAGATGAAAATCAGGAAACACTTTACAACAACTAGATTCCACGGAGGTACCTAGCAACCTTCTTCAGAGACAGGGTTTGAAAACTAGGTATGGGCTTTTGGAATGCCCACCCAACTTTTCGGTTGGCCTCCAAGTGTGTTTCTCATTTTATTATCTTAGATTATTAAATCATTTCCTTATTAAGATGTGAATCACATTCATTTCCACTTTTATAATTACTAACTATGCACATTAACCCTCTTCATGCTTATAACCCGAACATTTATTGCACGTAATACTAACTTACAACCATTCGTTCCAAATAAATGGAGAGAGGGGATTAAGGATTACAACATTTTATACAATTACAATGATAATAAATTCTAATAAATTCTCTCAATAACTAATTAATTCACTAACTACTTAGTGATTAAAAATCACTGAGAGATCCCTACAACAAACAATGCTTAGTTTCATTTCAAGATAAGAATTTTATTTTAAAAAAAAATGAATTCAATTTGCATAAAATAGGCATGAAAATTCATCTATAAATGGATTTATTATTCAAACATACCTAATATTATGGCCATCTTATGCAATAGTGAAGATACAAAACAACGGAAACGTATCAAAAACCAAATATAAACCAAAAGGATACCAAAAACAAAACAGACGTGTGCAAGACTCTGATGGGGAGGCGATCGCCTCTTGACCAGAAGGCGATTTCAAATCGCCACATCGCGAAGAGACAACATGTTACTTAAAACATAAGTAATCATAAAATGAAGTCAAATAAAAAAAATTTGATGTAAATAAACGTAAATCTACAATTAACCCTAAATATTTCAAGTAATCATGCCTTCTAATGAACTCCAAGTAACAAATAAAGCAAGAATCAAGTAATAAATGAAATTTTATATGAAGTGAATATTTGAAAGCTTAAAAAGGGATCCTCACTGATTGAAGCTAGCTTAAAGCTCCTAACTGAGCCCTCAGAGCTTTGTTTGATGACTTTAAAGTGTATTGAATGCTAGGTCACCTCTTCTTCCTCAAAGGAATAGACTCTTAACCTTGGTTTTTAACTTCTTCTTCCTCTTCTTCTTCCTATTTTTTTCTCTTCGTCTTTTTTCAAAATGTTTCTCTTCCTTTCTCTCTCTCTCTTTTTTTTCTCCAAAAATTTCTCCTTTCTTTATGGTCCCTAACCACCCTCCTTAATTGCCTCTACCACCTCCTCCCTTCCCTTTCCAAAACCAAATCTAATTTCCCCACCTAGTATTTTTATCATTGCTTCTCCATTTTTCAAGCTTAATTTGGTCCAAAAAGTCTTTATTTTAATCCAAATCTCCAGTTGTGGGATATGTGGCCCCTTTTTCACTTAAACCAGCCATAAATGCCAGTGATGAGGCATCGCCTCTTTGAAGGGATGTCGCCTCACCAATGCCTGGGAAGAAGAGGCGGTTGCCTCTTCGACCCAGGCCTAGCTTGGGCCTTTGGGCCAAAAGGGATTTTGGGCTTGGGTTTGAGCATTTTGGGCCTAAATAGGGATTTTGGACTTTTGAGTCCAGTCTCAAAGAAATCTTCAGGTTTTCTCACATTCAAAAATTTGTACTTATCTCATCATCGGACTTTCATTGCGGACCTCACACTAAAGTGCTTACAATTTGCCCCCTTGGTTTTTTGAAAACTAAATTTAAAAAATTAATTTTTTGAAAAAGCAGCATGCAACAAAAGCGGTAAATAGTGAAAGTGACATACCTAACCTTTGAGCTTCGCTCAAGCCGTCAGCCTCTGGAATTCAAGCCCGAGAGGTCAAGTTTTAGACTCACTACAATATCTTGAAACGTGACCGTGATCCATGGGTTTTCCTAGCCCGATCAGTCACTCATTAATAATTTGTCATGATCCTTCAATCTTTCTGACGTAAGAAGTCACTCAGTAAAAATAAAAGATGAAAACGTGACCATGATCCTCGAGTTTTTCTAGCTCGATCAGCCACACATTAATAATTTGTCGTGATCCTCGAGTCTTTCTAACGCAAGAAGTCACTCAATAAAAATAGAAGATGGAAACGTGAATGTGATCCTCAAGTTTTCTTGGCTTGATCAGCCACTCATTAATAATTTATCGTGATTCTAGAGTCTTTCTGATGTAATAAGTCACTCAGTTAAAATAGAAGATGGAAACGTAGTCATGATCCTCAGGTTTTCCGGGCCCGATCAACCACTCATTAATAATTTGTCATGATCCTCAAGTCTTTTTGATGTAAGAAATCACTCAGTAGAGATGATGCACTTCAAGGACCCAAACCTGTCCAGACATCCTTGAAACATACACTTCAGAGATTCAAACTTGACCAAATGCCATTAAAATGTGAACTTTGGGGATTCATTGCCCGACCAGTCACTTGGTGAAGAAGGAAGATGCACTTCGAGGATTTAAACCTGACCAGACATCATTAAAAGATGCACTTTAGGGATTCAAACCTGACAAGACACTCTTGAAATGTGGAGATGCACTTCGGGGATTCAAACCTGACCAGACGCTCTTGAAATTGGGAGATGTATTTCATGGATTCAAACCTGACCAGACATCTTTGAAATGCGCACTTCAAGGATTCAAACCACGACCAGACGCTCTTGAAATGGGGAGATGCACTTTGGGGATTCAAACCCGACCAGAAATCTTTGAAATGCACACTTCGGGGATTCAAACCCCGACCAGATGCTCTTAAAATAGGGAGATGCACTTCAGGGATTTAAACCCAACCAGACATCTTTAAAACACACACTTCAGGGATTTAAACCCGACTAGATGCTCTTAAAATGGGGAGATGCACTTCAGGGATTCAAACCCGACCAAACATCTTTGAAATGCGCACTTCAGAGATTCAAACCTTACGAGATTCTCTTGAAATGGGGAGATGCACTTTAGAGATTCAAACCTGACTAGACATCTTTGAAATGGGCACTTCGGGGATTCAAACCCAACCATACACTCTTGAAATAGGGAGATGCAGTTTGGGGATTCAAACCTGACGAGATGTCTTTGAAATGTGCACTTAAAGGATTCAAAGCCGACCAAACGCTCTTGAAACGGGGAGATGCACTTCGGGGATTCAAACCCGACCAAACGTCTTTAATTGATGCTTCAATCAGAAAATCTTCAATTCTTCAATATCAGTTTTGGGATACACCTGAGATACAAGATAATAATTCTCCATTTTTCCAAAAATTTTCTTTTTTTTTAAAGGTTCCGCTGGGGATGTCTATTTCATGGGCTTTTCCTCCTTTGACCAATGGGCTCTTTTATTCTCCTTCCTTCCTTTTTCACTAGGATTTCCCTCCTTACCCTTCCTCTTTTCTATATATAGCTCCCTTCCTTACTTTTCAAACTCACTTTTCTTTTTGGATTCTCTTTTCTTTCCCTCAATTCTCCTTTTCACTTTTCAAAGCTTTCTCTGCTATAGATGCTGCACGGACCTCATATTTTTCTACATAGGACTTAGTACCCCCTCCAGTATGTCCTCTATGCAACTTCAGCCTCGACATTGGGAATGAGGTACCTCTTTTAGCAGACATTCGATCCCATATCTGCGGATTAGCTATCGGAGAGGTTAGTGTCCAATTTCTTTAATTTTTCCTTGCAAATAACATGAAATAATATCGGGTTAGTACTTACGAATACATTTTTTTTTATTTAACCAAGAGAAATTTGATTAAATTGAATAAAATTGCACAAAATGAGTTTGAGTGTCAATTTTTCGGCATGAAGAGCCATCGCCTCTTCATTGGGGCAATCGCCTCTTCGAAGAGGCAATCGTCTCCTAGAGAAGAGGCATTCTTCTCTTCATGTTCAGGCCATTACAAAGAGGCGATCTCCTTCTGGTGAGGAGGCGATCTCCTTTTGGTGAGGAGGCGATGTCCCTTCAATGGGGCGTTAGCCTCTATACGTAAAGGCGGTCGCCTCTTTAAAAAAAACTCAAAATAAAATTTTAAATTTACTTAGCTAGACTGATAATTCAACTTGCTATTTTGTATTGTAGCTCGATTCCTACACTTTCAAGGGTGCTAGGAATTTCCACGGTGCCCGCATGTGGTACGACAATTTTTTGGACGGCATTAAGCTCGTATTCATGATACCGGGTTTGTGAATTTTATCCTTGCTCTTCCAGATACTCAGGGGCAAACTGACTACTAACCCTTGCATGCTTTAATGGAGAGATGGTCTGACACCACGAATACATTCCACCTATCTTTCGGTGAGTTTTACCCTTGACCTAGTTTCTTTTGTGCTGTTACAGGGATTCCATATGCAGGGCATTCTGTTCCTTTGGATGCGAGCCTACATAAGATGTCCCTCAACTATGTTTCTTACATTGAGCTTCTCCTAGGGATGGTCCCAAATATGAAGGGGATGCACACCATCAAGATTGACTCTATTCGGAGTCACTATATGTGGTAGAGAGTGGAGGCTGCTACCACTGGTTGCCAGATTGATCAGGTAGTAAGATCTTTTCTCATCTATCTATTGGGGACTACATTATTTGAGATATAATGAGCTCCATTGATCTGATGTTTCTGATGCTACTGAGAGATCTTGACCTGGTGGCTATATATGATTGGGGTAGATGTGCTCTCGCGTATTTATATCGGAGCATCAATGAGACCGTTTGTGAAGCCAAGTAGTTTTACAATTTCTAGCATGTCGTTCCAGTATTTTCTCTTCTCTTTTCTTTCATTAGGTTTGTTTTGAATACCATTATTTGCTAACACTTCTTTCTTTTTGTAGGATTGGGCTCTGGAGTTGGAGCTGATCATAGGGTAACCCACTTTCGTGATACTTAATTTCCTGCCATGGTAAGGTGGGGCCCTAGTCGGGCTTTGAGAAGGCCAGTTGCTCACGTGCACATTCACCATGAGCGACTGAAAAACTTGACCCCTAATGAGGTATGATACCTGCAAAAATAATTATAATCAATAACACGTTTGTTAAGTATATTCATCTACTTACCAGCCTGCTTTTTTTGGTAGCTGTGTCAGGATTTGTGGGGGCCATAGGCAAAGTGGTCACCAACCATGATTCATTCAATTCAACTCTTTAGGAAGAGGGTCTTACTTTGAGGACTTGACTATAGGGTCTGGTTCCTTAGCGAGAGGATACACTAGTGGTGGTCGGGCCCCCGGTTGAGACGACCACCTCTCCCTCCTCCTCGTAGCATGCTTTGGACTCATCAATTAAAGGGAGATGAATGAGGTCGTTATTGGGGAGGATGTGGATGAATACTGCAAGAGGAGGAAGTTTTGCTACATGGACTTTATGTGGGCCCATCTATTGCAGAGGGTGCCCCTAGCTGCAATGACATCGTAGGTAATCTGTGACCCTTTTGAATATATTGACTCAGATTGTCATATATAAATGTCCTTCTTCTGATTTTATTTTCTATTTTCAGGCTCCAATTAGAAGACCTACAGTTTGTCCCAGGCCTTTTGCACAGGAGTGGCCACCTCAGCGTCCTCGGGCTGAGCAGAGGGCTGAGGCCACCTCATCCAGAGCTCCACCTGCTAGAGCACCTTCCATCACCATCTCAGACATAGTGGCTAGATGTCTTACTGCCACTCCTGACTTGATGGCTAAATGTTGGCTACCTCCTGGCAATTTGTCTCGCCAGTTCCTTACGCTGGATGAGAGTTTAAAGCCTGTGTTCACCCTAGAGGCCGCTACTCATGTAAGTCTCTCTTGACTCTATTTTCTTTATTTCTTAACAAATGTTTAGCATTAACAGTTAATTTAATCATGCAGATATCTTGGGATCAGTCTGAGTATATATAGAGGGTCATCGAGGCTGAGCAAGACCACTTCATGCAGGTCACCCAATGATGGAAGGTAAAGCACTTCCCTATATTTAATATGTATGCATGCTCTTATGATTTCTTACCCCTTTTATAGTGTTTGGACAGAATTGGGGTGATGACAGGTAGGCCAGGATCAATGCTCTTGAGCCCCAGGTTGCTGCCCTCTAGGTAGATGAGGAGGAGGAGGAGGAGGAGGAGCATACTGGTGATGATGACAACGAGGAGCGCATCGGCGATGCAGGAGATGAGCAGGCTGATGTTGCTAAGGGTGAGGAGCATACTGATGATGCTGATGATGACAGTGAGGAGGAGAGGCAGGAGGACGATGATGATACAGAGAGCACTGACTCTCCTGCATTGTAGATTAGGATCATTCTGACTGTTCTTGACTGTGATTCTATTTTGCTCAGATGGTTTTCATTTATTTTTAATTTTTACATTTTACACTGAACAGATAATATAGACTTATATATCTTGACTGCATTTAGAATTAATGAAAGGAGAATTCTATTGCAGAAAATGTCTTCCTTGATTCTGATAACTGAAGCTTACATATACAGCATAGTTAATTTACAATCAAAAAAAGAAAAATATATCCCCTAACTGTTTAAGAGGCGTCACCTCCTAGTAAAGAGGTGACGGTTCGTCACCTCAGCATGCGGAGGCGTCATCTCTTCGCAGAGGTGATCGCCTCTGTAATAGTTAGGCTGCTGCTATAAAAACTCCAAATCTGCTTAAAATTCCTAACTCTACTCTTTGAGTGAAAGAAGCTTGAAACAACTACAACCAATCTTGAAAAGCTTAGATGGAGGATTGTGGTCAAGATTAGACCCATTCCATCTATCCATTTTTTGATCCTTGCACGCTAGGAGGATCAATTTTCCATTTTTTCATGTTCTTGCTCAATTGCGGGATTCTCAAAAACATGTCTTCAGATTCAATGCTGAGAGCTATACCTCCTGCTAAAGAAGTTCCAAACCATCCTAGGCTCTCAACTGAATTCTACTTATCAGATCACAGTTCCTTCAATTAATACCTCGGATTTGCACTTTATGTAGTATCAAATGGCCCAAATGTTCAACTTTTCACTTCAGTCTTCACTTCGCCACATCTTTAGCACTGAGATCCTGATAGACTCTCTTCTAAAAGTAGTAGTGGTAGTGGACAACAAGGAAGCATATTGGCCTCAGATGTTGGCCTTTTGTATGTATGCTCAGTTTCTGCTTGTTTCTCATTTTAGTAATGGCAATTCCAAGATTCTGCATATCCTGGATCAAGTGGAAGCAGGCATAAACCCTTTTCCTCTCATACTGGCTAAAATAATTGTTGGATTAGATAACTTTGTTGAGATTAGGCGCTTCTCTAGGAGCCGATGCTATTGGAGGTTAGCTTTCTTATTCCTTTCCTTTATTTTTTGCTTTACTACAGTTTTCATTTGCTTATCACCTCTGCAAGCATGGTTTTATGAAAAATTAAGGTTACTGGAACCTGCTCGAGACATTGCTCATTATAAAGCTAAACATTGTCGTACTAGGAGACTTTATCCCATTCCAAAGGATGTTCGGGGCTGGTTAGCTACCTTCCCTGACACTCTAATTTAGTGGATGTGTCTTTGGTGGAGATTGTAGCATATGACCATTAGGTCTTACACTTATTGCATTCCTATAGCTGGCCTTCATTTTGCTACTTTCTACAATCTAGCTCAGCTCTGTAGATAATATGGGCAAAAATAGTTGCTTGTGGGACCAGTTCATGACCAGGGCCTCTCTCTCACAATTTGCTGGACAACTTGGTTTGGACTTAGCCTCACAGAACCATTCTGAGGTGCATTGACTACAATGGAGATTCATCCACTGATGATCAGTATAAGGAGTGGATTCAACTACAATAAACAGAAGGGGATGAATTTGAAAAGCATAAAAGAACAAGGGAGTTGCAGGCATCGAGTGCCTAACAAAAGAAAAGAGGACAAATTTAGGTTCATGTAACTTAGTTTTTACTTTAACCTTTTGCTGGATGGAATTTCCTTTTTAGTTAAAAAGTTTGTAATGAACACTTAACACAATGTGCAACAATAACAAAGGCAATCCATTCCATTTAATATAAGCACAAAGTGGTTATACATTTTGCTTCTAACACATCTCCTGTCATTAATTGGCTTGCCCTTGCAAGTTTTCCAATTAACTAATTTTCCTCTCTCTCTCCTTTTATATGTCCTTAATTTTTTCCTGGACCGCATTTCCCAAGGTTTTCAATCCAGTATGACTTTTTAATTTTTCATTTTTCAAGCCTCTAACTTTTGCCTAGGCATCCTTTTTTTAGGCTTTCCCCCCAGCGAGACTTTACAGAAAGTACTTCTTCAGCTTGGCCAGATTGGCGGGCTCTCTGAACTCATTCTCCTTTAGATCAGAAAGGATCGTGACACCCTTAGAGAATAATTTCTTCACCAGATATGGGCCTTCCCAATTTGGCTTGAACTTCCCCTTTGGATCTGTCATGATTGCCCTTGTGAGTTTTAAAACCAAATCACCCTCTTTAATCTTGCCCGACTTTCTGAGCCATCCTCTTTTGATACAACTGAGAATGATACATGGCCTTCACTCTTCTCTCATCTAACAATGTTAACTATGCCAATCAACTTTCCACCTACTGATACTCGGGAATTCTAGATTCCAAGAGAACTCGCATGGACTGAATTTCCAATTCTACTGGTAGTACTGTCTAACATCCGTACACTAGCGAATATGGAGTTACACTTGTGGATGTCCTTACAGTAGTTCAGTATCCCTATAATGCAAACTGAAGATATTCAGACCAATCCTGGTAGTTTTCCAGCATCTTGGATAGAATCCTCTTCACATTCTTGTTAGTGGCTTCCACTGCACCATTTGCTTGTGGTCTATATGGAGATGATCTGTGATGCTCAATCTTGTATTCTTTCAATAAAGTAGCTATCTCGGCTTAAAATTGAACACCATTATCAGAGACAACGTGATGAGGCAAACCATATTGGCAGATTATGTTCTTCTCGATAAACCTTACCATTTGCTTTGATCCAACAATGGTATATGATTATGCCTCAACCCACTTGGAGAAATAATCAATAGCCATTATAATGTAATGATATCCATTTGATGCCTTCGGCCTTATCTCTCCTATAATGTCAATTCCCCATACTGCAAACGGTTAGGGAGAAGTCATACCCCAAAGTTCCATGGAAGGTAAGTGACTAACATCACCATATGCTTGGCAGTTATGACACTTCTTCATGAATTTCATGCAGTCTATTTCCATTGTTAGCCAAAAGTAGCCTTGACGTGCTATTTTCTTAGCTAAGACTGTTCCGTTCATATGCGGACCATATATGCCTTCATGAACTGCTTCCATGAGCTTATGGGCTTCATCTTTATCCACATATCTGAGATGTACTCCAATCGATGCTCTATTGTACAACATTCCATTATGACTGATGAATTGATGAGATAGCATCCTGAGAGACCTTTTTTCCTTCCTGTTAGCATCCTCAATAAACTATCCCGTTTCTAAGTATTGTTGTAAATTATAGAACCATGGCTTTTCATCATCACCCTTATCTCTTCATAACAAGGCATTTGAGACTTTATAAGGATAAGAAGTTTGACTTTCGCTTGTTCCTCTTCTTCCCATATTTATGCTAATATGGTGAGTGCATCTGCCATCTAATTTTGCTCTCGTGGTAAATGAAAAAATTTGCATTGACTGAAGGACAATAAAATAGTAGTAGAATAATCCCAATACAATCTCAACTTGTCTTCCTTCACTTCCCATTGTTTGGAGATCTGTTTCACTACTAGCATAGAATCTTCATATACCGTGACTTCATTTGCCCCCACTGTTTGGAGTGCTTCTAATCCAAAGATACAGGCCTCATATTCGACTTGATTATTGGTGACTTCAAATTCTAATCTCTTTTCCATCAGAATTATTTCTCCTTTGGTGAGATCAAAATTGCACCAGTACCTGCTCCTTTGTTATTAACCGCTCCATCAAAATACATCGTCCACGTTTGGATTTCAACTGTTCCTAATGCTCATCTGGAAATACTAACTCCTACTCTTATCCATCATCTACAGGACTCTGAGCTAGGAAATCGGCAACAACTCTCCCTTTCACCACTTTCTTCGCCACATAGTCGATGTCAAATTCTGTTAGCAAAACTAACCATCTAGCTAACTTCCCTATGAGTGATGGGGTCTCCTGAAGATACCTAAGAGGATCATATTTAGAAACCACCTATATCCTATAAGATTGGAAGTAATGTTGGAGCTTCTTTGTTGCCCAAATCACAGCTAGGCATGTTTTCTCTATGAGACTATAATTACATTCGTAGGGCATGAGTTTCTTGCTCAAGTAATACACCACATGTTCTACTCTTTCGTCACCTTCTTGAGCTAACATCACACCTATTGCCTCTCTTTCAGTTGCCAAATAAAGAATTAGAAGTTTGCCTGATCTCGGTGGTTGCAAGACTAAAGGATTCATCAAATAATTCTTGATAGTTTCAAACCCTTACTGACACTTGTCATCCCAAATAACTGGTTGATTCTTCTTCAGGAGTTTAAAGATCGGCTCCCAAATAGTAGTCAGTTTGGCTATGAACTTGTTGATGTATTGCAGTCGTTCGATGAATCCTCTGACTTCCTTCTCAATTTTTGGCGCAAGCATCTCTCTGATTGCTCTAACTTTATCTGGATCCACTTCTATGCCTTTCTGGCTGACGATGTGCCCTAGCAATTTTCCAAAAGTTACCCCAAAAACACACTTCTTCGGGTTCAACCTGAGGTTGTACTTTTAAGCTCTTGTTGGAAAATTTTCCAAAGCTGCAAAATGTTCTTCGCTGGTCGGAGACTTTACCATCATGTCATCCATGTATACTTCTATCTCTTTGTGGACCATGTCATGTAGTAACGTGGTAGCCATCATCTGATAAGTGGCTCTTGCATTCTTTAACCCAAACGGCATGACCAAATAGCATTAGACCCCTTATTTGGTGGTGAAAGAAGTCGTTAACTTATCAATTATTACATCATAATCTGGTTATATCCTGATAAACCATCCATGAAAGAGTACATAGCACTGGAGGCTGCACTGTCGATTAGAGTGTCAATATGCGACAATGGAAAATCATCTTTTGGGTAAGCTTTGTTCAAGTCCCCATAGTCCACACACATCCTGACCATTCCATCTTTCTTTGAAAATGAAACTATGTTGGTTAGCCATTAGGTGTCATCCACCACCTCCAAAAACCTTGCCTTTAACTGCTTTTCCACTTCTTCTTTGACCAATAGAGCCCATTCTGGCCTCAATCTCCTCTTCTTCTGCTTTATTGGCGTGATGTGAGAATATGTGGGGATTCTATGTTTTACAATCTCTCCATCGATCCCGAGCATATCCTCATAGCCCTAAGTGAACACTTTCTATCTTCTTTTTAATGTTTCTTTCATTTTTTACACTCATCAGAAGTTAAATTAGAAGCAATAAGTATATTCTTAGGATTTTCATTTATACCTAAATTAAATGATTCAGTTTGCACAGAATTAATGTCAAATATATGCATGAAATAATCATCACAAACTGAATAACCATTAGGAAAAACATCGCACAAATAAGCAAAGTTAGACCGCATTGCATATACTTTAGAAAAAGGTCATGATTGTCAAACGGGTTAGAAAGAGAAATCTACATCGTCATAAAAGACATCCAAGATAGAATCTAGGACATATGACTCAAAGTTGAGCTCCTTCTGCTGATCATTAGCACCTTTCTGCTCCACCGTAAGAATATCCCTTTTTGGCTCTGGAGTCTGTATCAATTCTTCCACAACTGGCTCCTCAACAATAGGTTCTTTGATTCCCTTCACATACTTGGTGAAGATTTCAAACTCGGGGACCACCTTGTCTGCTATCATCAATGGTTCAGGCTGGCCGGTGTATGGGTAACTGGCACCTTTTCGCTTAAATGTCTCCTATAATCCCTTCTGATAGCCTAACCCATCCTTCAAAACAGGGACCTTTGGGTCAATAAAATTGTCACGACCCAAACCCAAGAGTCATTACCGGTGTTAGGGAACGAGAATTCATACGAATCTGGAACCTGTAGCAAACCTTAAACACAAATTAAACATCAAACAAACATATAAAAAATACCTCAGAATTTAAACTTTAATAATATAAAGAAAACTCCATATCATATCATAATAAAATATTTACACCAATATTCAAATACACAATTTCAGTCTAAAACAACATCACAAACTACTACAAGATATACTACTACTGCAGCTTCTAATAAAATACAAGAAAAGTGACAGTTCAAAATTTACATAAATCGGCCGGTGAAGAAAGAGTTCGGCAAAGAGTACTACTGCTAGAGGTCTGACGAGAAGAATCCTAAAAAATAATTGAGGGGGGGTTAAACCTCACTGAGTGAATCATTATTATATATATGCATGTAACCTAATACACGTACACACAAGCATCAATAATAATATTCGTATATTTACATTTATATAAATATACATACAATCCGCACAAATGCTTGAAAATATTTTTCGTAATTTATTTTGCTGGACGATCAGAGCAGAACCTTAAAAAGTTTGCATCCTCAAATCACGTAATCCTTACTTGCCATCAGGCTCACTTAAATACCAAAATATTTCTCTTTTCTAAATTGACAGTGGACTGGCCCTAAGACACTGAGTCAACCGAGCTCCCGCAATCTCACTGTCGGCATGACTGGCCTCGAGATAGTAAGTCAACCAAGCTACAGCAGTCACACTTCTCAACCACAATTCTCAATATATCATTTAATCATCAATCAATAAATCATATCCTAGCATCTAACGAACTGTTGCGCAACTGTCCTAGTGTAACCCACAAGGCGGCACGTTCTACGGCTATCCTCCAAAAATATTTTATTCCAAATAAATAAATAATTCAACATAAATATACGCATCCATATTATGAAATTAAAATTTACATTTAAAATTCTTATAAAAACATATATATGCATGTACGATCATATTTATGAAATATAAATGTATACATATATAAAATCATAATAAATAATAATAAATTCATACTTATTCAAAATATGGATGCCAAATCATGAATTCTATATGCCATGCATACATATAATAATAACTCACAGGTGTGCACTCCTCTACTCTGGTTCAGCCGGCCCAGTCCAGAAGGCCTAGCTCACGGTGCAGCTAAAAGAAAATAATAATAAATAAATAATTAGAAGTAAATTCCTAATTTTATACTTTAGAGATTTTTAAAGAACAACTCGATCTAGGACCTGACTCGACTAAGACTCAAAACTTAGGATCGATCTGATGTCACGTTTTACGAGAACTGTACCAAAAATTCGGCAGAGTCTCCTTTGTAAAATGGACATCTCTCTACTAAAAGTAGAGTCGTTCCTACACGCAAACACAGTTCTAAAATATTCACAATTCATCTACTCGGGTTGGGCCTCCGAACTACAATCATTGCCCAACCGAGAACCAACACAATTCGCAATCAATAAAATAATATAAATTCCAATAATTCACCATAAATCATAAAAATTCATTTAAATACCAAAATCAATTTATTTACATAATAAAAAGCATAAAAGACATTTATTTTCAAAATAAATAATAAAATCCTAATTTATAATTAAATTCTATTATTAAAATATAATCTTTCAAATTCTGCAATTAAATAGCATTAATTACAAATAATTATTTTAATTGCTAAAATATATAATAAAAATAACCAAAAACTCATTGAAGCTTAAAAACAATAGAAAAAATTATTATTCATATATTTTTTCCGGAATTTCCTAATAATTAGCTAAAAATAGAAAATAATTCATAAAAATTATTTTAATACTATTTATTTCTTAAAAACTGTCCAAAACATAATAATTAACAATAATTTCAACAAAAATATAAAAATGACCCATTTAAACTAATTTTTTCTAAAAATTCATTTTTCACATAAATCTTTGAAAATTCATAATAAAAATTCTACATATAATTTCAATAAAATTCCTTCGCAAAGTTTGCTCAACATACAACAAAGAATTTATTAAAAATATAAAAGTTTTCCCACCCGAGACTGTCCAGAATAGTAACCCGAACCCGGAAAAATTCAAGATTTTCAGAAAATAAATAAAAAAAATCTTTAGATAGCTCACAATCTTTACAACAATTAATCTCAAAGCAATTATATCAAATAAAATCAAATTCAAGCTCAAATTAACCAAAAACTCAAAATATTAAAAATCAAATTATACAAAAACAGAGTAGTTACCAAAGTCGAAACTCGAAACGGTTTGAAGATTTGAAAAGCCCAAATGATAAGCTTCCAACAGAGACCAACGTCGCCGGCTGAGGTGGCCGGAGTTGACGTCGGTAAGAAAAAGAAATTTCGGCCAGAAAACAGAAAAAGAAGAAGAAGAAGGAGAGGAAGAAGGCTGCTGTTGGTTCAAGTGGCTCGATGATGTCTCCAGGTGGTTGTCCGGCGTGGCGGTCAGGGCTGAGCAGGTAGGAGGTGGTGCTAGGTCTGGTGGTCACAGGGAAGAAAAGAAAAAAGGGTAAGGAGGGGGGGGGGGGGGGGGGGGGTTATGCTGTGCCCTCACATTTTTCATCTTTTTTTTAATTAATAAAATAATAACTTTAACATAATAGTAATAAAAAATAAATAATAGTAATTTTTTTTATAATAATAATATCTCAATTTTTTTTTATTTCCTCCAAAATACATATATATATATATTTACACACTTAAAAAAATTTTAAGTGCATTAAAATATCCTAAGTCAATAATATTAAAGTAATATTCGACACAAGAACTTCAAATTTAATTTCTCTAATAATCAAATATCAAAATTAATAAAAAAAATTATTGACACTGCAAATCCTATAATTTACTTTTATAATTTGTAAAAATTCGGGTTATAACAATCTTCCCCCTTATAAAAATTCATCCTTGAATTTTAAATAAAAAGAACTAAAAACAAGAATTCATCAAGGAAAAAGGTAAGGGTAAGCCACCTTCATCTCAGCCTCAGTCTCCCACGTATGCTCCTCCACCTTTCTTGCCAAATCTCATTACACCCTTCATAGGTGACACCTTCAAAAATACATAGTCCCCAACCTAAAATTCCACATCTTTGCGCTTCGGATCCACATAGCGCTTCTATCTGCTAGCTGCTGTTTCCAATCTCCTTCTTATCAAAGCGACTTTCTCAAATGTATCCTTGATAATTTTTTGTCTAGTTAGCTCTTTTTCCCCAACTTCATTCCAACATAGAGGAGATCTATACTTCCTTCCATACAAAGCTTCATACGGTGCCATCTCAATACGGCTATGGTAGTTGTTATTATAAGCAAACTCTACCAATGGAAGATGATCATCCCAATTGCCTCCAAGATCCATTACATACATTCTCAACATATCCTCGAGTGTCTAAATCGTCCTCTCAGATTGACCATTTGTCTGATGGTGAAAAGCAATATTGAAATCAAGTCTGGTGCCCATTGCTTCTTGCAACTTTTGCCACAATTCAGAGGTAAATATAGAACCTCTATCAGAAACAATGGAAACAGGCACTCCATGAAGGCACACAATATGTTTGACGTATAATCTAGCCAATTTAGCCACAGGATAAGTAACTTTAACTTGCAGAAAGTGAGCTGATTTGGTTAGCTTGTCCACTATCACCGAGATGGAATCGTATTCATTCCTTGAACAAGGCAACCCTATCACAAAATTCATAGTGACTCTCGCCCATTTCCACTCAGGAATCGAAAGAGGCTGAAGCTTTCCAAAAGGCTTTTGATGCTCAGCTTTTGCTTGTTGAAAAGTTAAACACTTAGAGACAAAATCAACTACATCCTTCTTCATTCCATCCCACAGATAAAGATACTTTATGCTGTGGTACATCTTAGTAGCACTTGGATGTACACTGTAGGCTGCATAGTGAGCTTCTTCTAGGATCTCTTCTTTCAAATTATCCACATCAGGAACACATAATCTTCTACTAATCCATAAAATACCTTCATCATCAAGGTTGAAATCAATAAATTTCCCTTCATGAAACTTCTCTACAAGCTCAACCAGAGCAGGATCTTGGCTCTGAGTTGCCTTGTTCCTATCCCTTAACAATAATCTGATTCTGAATTGAGCTAGCAATCCACCTGATCTACTTATCTTCATCATCAATCCTTGATCCACTAACTGATGTAACTCCTGAATCAAAGGTCTTCTCTCCACACTAATGTGAGCAAGACTACCCGAGGACTTTCTACTTAAGGCATCTACTACCACATTAGCCTTACATGGACCATATAAGATATCATCGTCATAATCCTTCAGTAGTTCCAACCATCTTCTTTGCCTTAAATTTAGATCTCTCTGTTGGAAGATATACTTCAAACTCTTGTGATCAGTGTAAATCTCACAAATTGCCTTGTACAAATAATGTCTCCAAATCTTAAGAGCAAAGATCACTACTACCATCTCTAGGTCGCGAGTAGGATAATTTTGTTCATGCTTCTTTAATTTTTTGAAAGCATAAACTACTACCCTACTATTCTGCATTAACACACAACCTAGGCCGACTTTGGAAGCATCACAATATATAGTGAACTTGTCTTCTCTATTAGACAAAGTCACTACTGGAGCTCTGGTCAACTTCTCCTTCAAAAGCTGAAAACTGTTCTCACAATCCTTTGACCACACGAACTTCACATTCTTTTGAGTTAGGCAGGTCATAGGTGCTATAATTCTCGAGAAATCTTAAACAAGCCGCCTATAGTACCCTGCCAAATCGAAGAAACTTTAAATCTCAATGACTGTTTTCCATCTAGGCCACTCATATACTACCTCTATCTTCTGTGGATCAACCTGAATACCATCCTTAGACACTACATGCCCAAGGAATGCTACACTCTCCAACCAAAAATCACACTTCGAGAATTTAGCATAAAACTGATATTCTCTCAGTGTCTGCAGTACTGTCCTTAAGTGATATACGTGCTCTTCCATACTCTTCAAATTCACCAGTATATCATTAATGAACACCACTACAACTGGCCCATAAATGGTCTAAACACTATGTCCATCAGATCTATGAAAGCAGTTGGTGCATTAGTTAACCTAAAGGACATCACCAGAAACTCATGTGGCCATATCTAGTACGGAATGCCATTTTAGGAATGTCAGCTTCATTGAAACTAATGATAACCCAACCTCAAGTTGATCTTGGAGAAGAACTGTGCACCCCAAAGTTGATCGAACAAATCATGTATCCTCGAAAGAGGATACTTGTTCTTAACTGTCACCTTGTCCAGTAAATCTTACAACTGCTCCTTTAACTCTTTCAAATCTGCTGGAGCCATCCTATAAGGCGGCATAGAGATAGGAGCTATATATGGAACCACATCAATGCATAATTAGATCTCCCTGTGAGGTAGCAAACCTGGCAACTCATCAGGAAAGATATCTAGAAACTCACATGCTACTGGAACATCTGAGATGGATGTCTTCTCCACTGTAGTATGCTTGACTAATGCCAAGTATCCCTGACATCCTATTCTCAGCATCTTCTTATCCGTGATGGCGGAGATAAGATTCTGAGGTGCAGAACTCTTGTCACCCACAAACTTAAATTCTTCATCATTCAAAATTTTGAAAATTACCTCTTTACTTCGACAATCAACAGTGGCATAGTGTTGAGACAACCAATCCATTCCAAGGATCACATCAAAATCCATCACATCAAGCAACACCAAGTCCACTGACAATTCTCTTCCTTCTACCAACATCGGATACCCAGGAAGCACAACATCGGTGTCCAACAAGTCACTTAGAGGTGTGGCAACCGATAAAGGAACTACCATCCTTAAAGCTTGCCAACCTGACTTCAACGCAAAACTAGGGGACATAAAAGAATGAGTAGCACTTGGATCAAGCAAGACTCTAGCATTGAAGAAACATACTGGGAGTGTACCTACGATAATGGCATTGGATGCCTGAGCATCCTGCTGGGTAAGAGTGAAGACACTGGCCTGTTCGTTGCCTCCCTACTGGCTAGTGGAAGCTTGGCCAACGCCTCTCACACTACCTCTGCCTCGCCCCTACTGGGCCACAAACTATGAAGTACTTTGATACTGAGCTGGTGGTGGCTGATAAGGAGCTGGAGCTGCACTGGCAGTGGAATGCTGTAAAAACTACTGCTGATAACCAGAATAAAGGCATGCTCTGGCAAAATATCTCTTCTGTCCGCATTGAAAACATGCCCTAAGAGCCATGAAACATTATCCTTAATGGACTCTCCCGCACATCTGGCAACCACTGGCTGCAAATCTCGTGCTACCAAAAATGGAACTCTGGCCGCTGCTACTACTAGTAGCACTAAAACCAAATCTAACTGGTCTGCAAGCTCCACTGCAACCATGCCTGCTACTCCTGTGAACTCTCTGAGCAAATTGTCTCTGCTGACTACTAGAGCCAATATGAAATGTAGTGTACGGAGTGCTATGAGATCCTCCTGCCTGAACACTTCCCATCTAATAATAATCAGGCATAACTCCTTACCTGATCAGTCTGAGCTCTATCTCCTTGGCCAACTCTATCACAAACTTAAGTGTCAGGCTTATAGTCAGTACCCCAACAAACGCAGAACCCAATCCAGTGACATATGTGGTGACTGTGAAATACTGGTCTCTCATCAAGTCCTTTGCATACCAACCAAGTATGAGGAAATCTCTGGTGTACCGCTCTACTAACCTGTCGCCTTTAGAAATATTCATCAACCGGAGTCTGTAACTCATCCGCATAAGCTCTAGGTAGAAATGTCTCATGAACCTCTCTCTGAACTTAGCCTAGGTAAATGTCATCATATGACGCTGGATGACCTTAATGAACTAATCTAGTGCTGACCCCTCAACCGATAGCTGGACGATCAGTATCCTTTGATAGTCAGTGTGAGCAGTCCGAGTCCTCGACTCGATCACGTGAAGAAAATCCAGTGGATCTGACATCCCATCAAATGATATCCTGTCGACCCTGGTGTAAAACAATGTTGCCTCAGGATCTGACATACCCTACTAAAATGGAGGCTGCCTGGCTGGTATGGCATGGGGCATAGTTGCTGCACCCTACTAAACTTCTAGTGCAAAGGCAGCTTTGTCAAATTCCTAGCCTGTAGGTTCCTCATCCTGCAGCTCTCTCCACCTACGGTGACCTGCTGCTCTTCTGCGTCTACCTCTACCTCTACCCCTTCGCCTAACTCGCGGCTCAAGGTCTTGAGCCTCATCTTGATAAGACTTACTATCATCAGCCTCATCGATCGGTGGAGCAACTCATGCTCGCCTCATTCTGAAAAGATAAAAACAATTAAAAGTTCAGACAATAACAGACACCCTAACGGTTATGCAGAAAACTAAAAGCAACGAAGACTTTTCAAAGATGTAGTCGAACCGAATTGCTACAGTAGTTTCAAAGAAAACTCAACTCTACTAACCTAGGTCCACAATACTAAACCTAGGCTCTGATACCAACTTTGTCATGACCCAAACTCGGCAGTCATGACCGGCACTGCGAAATGGGAATTCATATGAATCCAGAAGCTGTAGTAAGCCTTAAATACAAATTAAACATTCAACATACATATAAAAATACCTCAAAATTAAAACTTTTAATAATATAAAGAAAACTCCATATTATAACATAATAAAATATTTATACAAACCTTCAAATACATAATCTCAGTCAACAGTTATTTAAAAAAAAACATACTATAAAAACATGTAGTACTACTGCAACATCTAATAAAATATAAGAAAAGTGATGGTTCAAAATTTACATAAATCGGCCGATGAAGAAAGAATCCAACGAAGAGTACTACTAGTAGAGGTCTGACAAGAAGAATCCTGAAAAATAATTAAGGAGCGTTTGACCTCACTAAGTGAATCATTATTATATATATGCATGTAACCTAATGCATGTACACACAAGCATCAATAATAATATTCGTATATTTATATTTATATAAATACACAAACAATCCACACAATGCTTGAAAATATTTTTCGTATTTTATTTTACTGGAGGATTGGAGCAGAACCCTAATATTTCCGCAACCTCAATCATTGAACCTCACTAGCCAATAGGCTTACTTAAATACCAAAATATTTCTCTTTTCCAAATTGACAGTGGACTGGCCCGAGACACTGAGTCAACCGAGCTCCCGCAGTCACACCACTTTCAACCACAAATTTCAATAATTCAATAATCATAAATTCCATAATATCGATCGAATATTAAACCTAGTATTTTAATGTACTGGTGCGCACACAATCTTAGTGTAGCCCACTAGGTAGCACGTTTTACGGTTATCCTCCAAAATATTATCCAAAATAAATAGATAAATAATTCATCATAAATATATGCATCCATATTACAAAATTAGAATTTGTATTTAAATATTCTTATGAAAACATATATATATGCATGTATGGTTATGGTATATAAATGTATGCATATATAAAATCATAATAAATAACAATAAATTCAAATTTATTGAAAATATAGATGCCAAATCATAAATTCTATATGCCATGCATACATATAATAATAACTCACAGCTGTGCGCTCCTCTACTCTGGTTCTGCTGGCCCGGTCCTAAAGGTCTAGCTCACGGTGCAGCTAAAAAAAAATAATAACAAATAAATAATTAGAAATAAATTTCTAATTTTATACTTTAGAGATTTCTAAAGAATGATTCGATCTAGGAGCCGACTCAACTAAGACCTAAAACCTAGGACTGACCCGATGTTACTTTTTACGAGAAATTTACCAAAAATTCGGCAGAGTCTCCTTTGTAAAATGAACATCTCTCTACAAAAAGTAGAGTCGTTCCAGAACGCAATCACACTTCTAAAATAGTCACAATTCATTTTCTAGGGTTGGCCCCCCGAACTACAATTATTTCTCAACCGAGAACCAACATAATTCATAATCAATAAAATAATATAAATTCCAATAATTCACCAAAAATCATAAAAATTCATTTAAATACCATAATCAATTCATTTACATAATAAAAAGCATAAAAGACATTTATTTCCATAATAAATAATAAAATCCTATTATTAAAATATAATCTTTCAAATTTTGCAATTAAAAAGCATTAATTACAAATAATTATTTAAACTGCTAAAATATATAATAAAAATAATCGAAAACTCATTTAAACTGAAAAACAATAGATAAAATTATTATTCATATATTTTTTCTGAAATTTACTACTAATTAGCTAAAAATAGAAAATAATTCATAAAAATTGTTTTAATACTATTTATTTCTCAAAAACTGTCCAAAACATAATAATTAACAATAATTTCAACTAAACTATAAAAATGACCCATTTAAACTAATTGTTTCCAAAAATTCATTTTTCATATAAACCTTCGAAAATTTATAATAAAAATTCTACACATAATTTCAATAAACTTCCTTCACGAAGTTTGCTCAACATACATCAAAGAATTTATTAAAAATATAAAAACTTTTCGACCCGATACTGTCCTGAACAGTAACCCGAACCCGAAAAAATTCAAGATTTTCAAAAAAATAAATAAAAATAATCTTTAGATAGCTCACAATCTCTCCAACAATTAATCTCAAAGAAATTATGTCAAACAAAATCGAATTGAAGCTCAAATTAACCAAAAACTCAAAATATTAAAAATCAAATTATACAAAAACGGAGTAGTTACCGGAGTCGAAACTCGAAATAGTTTGAAGATTTGAGAAGCCCGGAGGATAAGCTTCTAATAGAGACTAACGTCGCTGGCTAAGGTGGCCGGAGTTGACGCCGGCAAGAAAAAGAAATTCCAGCCAGAAAATAACAAAAGAAGAAGAAGAAGAAGAGGAAGAAGGCTGCTGTCAGTTCAGGTGACTCGGCAACGACTCCAAGTGGTGGTCCGGTGTGGCAGCGAGGGCTGAACAAGTGGGAGGTGGTGCTAGGTTTGTTAGTTGCAGGTAAGAAGAAGAATGGGAAGAAAAGAAAACATATTTTTTTAAAAAAACTAATAAAATAATAATTTTAACATAACAATAATATTAAAGTAATATTTGACACAAAAACTTCAAATTTAATTTCACAAATAATCAAATATCAAAATTAATAAAAATAAAAAAATAATTATTAACACTACAAATCCCAAAATTTACTTTTATAATTGGAAAAAATTTGGGTTATAACATTTTTGTGGAATATCTTCTGTGTTGTAATTTATTTTTTGTTTATGCTTCAATTTCTATTGGATTATTAATTCTTGCTTTTCAATTAAGGGTTTTTTTCCACCTCACCTTCTATTTTTTTCAATTTAGAGTTTGTTTTTTCTTAATTAATTCAATGTCCAAGTGAGTTATTGTGTTTTTGTTAAATTTAGGGTTTTGTTGATCCAAGAGCAAGAGCTGTTCTTCCATATTCATTAAAAAAAGGTTATATTATTTTTTTAGAATATTTTCACAATAGTTTTTTTTTTGTGATTCAATTAATTTACTCTCTTTTTGTCTATCTCCTTCTATGCTATTTCTAAAAATTGATGGATAGATTTTGATTAGATGAGCAATAGCATTGTTCAGTGTATTGGTGTCCTTAAAGCTAGAGGTATAGACGTAGACATTAATCAATTTTGAATTTTTTTAATGCCTAGAATGGGGAAATTTGTAAGTTATAGAAGCATAAATCATGATTATTTAATTATATTAAGCTTTGTGGGGAATCAATTTAATTTTTTTTCATAGGGCTGGACAATGATCTTGATAGCACCAGGTCATCCATGTTTCTTTCGCATAGGCCTTTAAAAAACATTGGCACCTGCAACTCCAATCTTCTATTTATTTATAAACACATTTATATATATATTTAAATTCAAGTAGATGACAAAACAAGAAAACCCTAATAAAAAAATGACAGTTGAAATTTTAATTAAAGTAGTTGTTTTGTTTCATTTATTGCAATTACAGTTTGTTTATGCTTAATTCGGTTTTATGGACAAAATGTTTTTGTCAAGGTAGCAATGGCAATTTCAAAGTTTGAGCCTATGACTGTTTGTGAAAGTGTAGCTCAGGTTGGTTAAGTCCATGGAAATCTATTGTCTTGCTTGTATGAATTTTAATTTCATTTGCTACTGACTTTAAGCTTTTATTTTGTTTTATTCATAGTGGGAAAATGAACGAGGGCATGAATGAATCTTGGTTTCGTGATATTGGGCCTATTGTGAGTTTTTCACTTTCTTTAGTGGAACTGACTTTTTTTTATCCTTTTAGTTTTACTTATGGAATCATGTTCTTGGAACCTTTTTTTTTCTTTTTGCATGATCAAAGGTCACTCAGGCAATGTGTGCTTCTATAGAAGATTGCACTTAAACATACTTCCTTTGGATTACCTTGAGACTAACCAACCTAGACCAAGAAAGGTTTGGGTTCAACAGAATGTGTAAATTATATTTTGTAGGAGTGCTTAAAGTCCACAATAATAAAAATTAAATGGTATCTTGATAGTGGATGTTTAAGAAACATGACGGGAGACAAAGATCAATTCGACAAGCTTGATGCTAAAGATGGAGGACATGTTACTTTTGGGGACAATGCAAAAGGAAAGATTATTGGCATTGGAGAAATCGGTAACCCTCAATCCTTATCCATTCATCATGTATTATTTGTTGATGGTCTTAAACACAATTTGCTTAGTATAATTTAATTATATGATATGGGAAATAAAGTTACTTCCTATCCTAAGAATTGCTTTGTTAATAGTTTTGATGAAGACAAAGTAATTTTTAGTGGTTAAAAAGTTGATAATGTCTATGTTATTGATTTGAACAAAATTGATAACAAGGATATTAAATGCTTGATGACTATTTCTCATGAAACATGGACATGACATAGAAGGTTAGGACATACAAATTTTGAGCTATTGAATGATCTTTGTAAGCACTTGTGATTGGTTTACCAAAACTTGAATTCACTAAGGATAAATCTTATGATACTTGTCAAAAAGGAAATAATCCAAGTCTTCATTTAAGCTTAAAAGTGTTGTGTCAACCATAAGACCACTTGAACTTATACATATATATTTGTTTGGTCCAATTAGAGTTGCTAGTCTCGGTGCAATGCACTATGCATATGTATTGGTTGATCTAGATTTACTTAGGTGTGTTTTCTTGCTATTAAAGAATGATGTTTTTAAAGCTTTTGAAAATTTTTCAAATAGAGTTTAAAAAGAAAAAGGTTTTTGTATTTCTTCAATTAGAAGTTATCATGGAACTGAATTTGAAAATGAATTTTTCAAAATCTTTTGTAATGAAAATGACATTTCACATACATTTTCTTCTCCTAGAACTCCTCAACAAAATGAGGTAGTTGAAAAGAAAAATTGAAATCTTGTGGAGATGGCTAGAACAATGCTTTATGAGTATAATTTACCATTATACTTTTGGGCGGAAGTCATTAACACATCTTGTTACATTTCAAATAGAGTTTTCAAAAGACCAATTTCAAATAAAACTTCTTATGAGCTTTGGAACTATAGAAAACCCAAAATCTTATATCTAAAAGTATTTAGATGCAAGTGCTTTATATTAAATACCAAGGACAATCTTGGGAAATTTGACTCTAAAGTTGATGAAGGAATTTTCCTAGGCTATTCCACTTCTAGCAAAGCATATAGAGCATTTAATAAAAGAACTCTAGTTGTTGAAGAATCTATGCATGTTCTCTTTGATGAATCAAACTCACTTGATCCTAGAAATGATGTTTGTAGTGTTGATGATGATGTAGGTGAACTCATGGAAACAAATGCTCAATATGAAAATACTGGAAAACATTTGGAACTTGAGGATCAAAGAAAAGAAGAAGATGAGGAGATGCCTCAATCTATCTTAAAGGATGATCTTCCAAAAGATTAGCAATTCAAGAAAGCACATCTTCAAGACCTCATCATTGGTGATACTACAAAAGGGGTAACAACTAGATCTCAACTTAAGTCTATTGTTAATTTAGCCTTCATTTCTCAAATTGAACCTAAAAATATTGATGATTCTTTGTGTGATGAATTTTGGGTCCTTGCTATGCAAGAAGAGTTAAATCAATTTAAGAGAAACAAAGTTTGGACTTTAGTTCCTAGACCAAAACACCATCCTATTATAGGCACCAAATGGGTGTTTAGAAATAGAATTAATTAACAAGGTGTCATAACTAGGAACAAGGCGAGACTAGTAGCTAAAGGTTATAATCAAGAGGAAGGCATTGATTATGATGAAACCTTCGCCCCTATTGCAAGGTTACATGCTATTATAATGCTACTTGAATTTGCATCATTCATGAATTTTAAACTCTATTAAATGGATGTTAAGAGTGCATTTTTAAATGGTTTTATTGAAGAAGAGGTTTATGTTGAACAACCTTCGGGTTTTGAAAATTTTGATTATCCAAATCATGTATTTATTCTTTTAAAAGCATTATATGGATTGAAACAAGCTCCAAGAGCTTGTCATGAAAGATCGAGTAACTTTTTATTAGAGAAAGGTTTCTCTAAAGGAAAAATTGACACAACTCTTTTCATAAAGAAATCCAATAATGATTTGTTAATTATTGAAATATAAGTTAATGATATTATGTTCTGTGCTACTAACCATTGCTTATGTGAGGAATTTTCTAAGTTAATGCAAATAGAATTTGAGATGAGTATGATGGGTGAACTTAAATTCTTCCTTAGATTACAAATCAAGCAATGCAAAGATGGGATTTTTATCAATCAAACCAAGTATGCTAGAGACATTCTCAAGAATTTTGGCATTGATGGAGTAAAGTCAAGTAAAACTCCAATGAGTACAACTACCAAACTCAACAAAGATGAGAATGGCAAACCAGTTGATGAAAAAGTGATTTAGAGGTATAATCGGATCCCTTCTTTATTTAACTGCTAGTAGACTCCATATCATGTGTGCTACTTGCTTGTGTGCTGGATTTCAATCTAGTCCTAGGGAGTCCCACTTGAATGCAATCAAAAGAATTTTCAAGTATTTAAGTGGAAGTTTGCATTTAGGACTTTGGTATCCTAGGAGTTCATCCTTTGACTTAATTAGTTACTTGGATGCGGACTTTGTCGGTAGTTTACAAGATAGAAAAAGCACTTTCGGAACTTATCAAGTTTTAGGACAATGTTTAGTCTCTTGGTTTAGTAAGAAATAAGTTTCGGTTGCCTTGTACACTGCAGAAGTAGAATATATTGTTGCAAGTCTTTGTTGTTCTTAAGTTTTATGGCAAAAACATCAATTATTGGACTATGGTATAAAACTTGATCACATTCCAATCAAATGTGACAATACAAGTGCTATCAACCTTAGCAAGAATCCCATTCAGCATTCTAGAACTAAACATATAGATATTAGATATCATTTCTTGCGTGATCATGTTCAAATTGGTGATATCTCACTTGAGTTTATTGATACAAACAATCAACTTGCAAATATATTCACCAAACCACTCAATGAAGAGAAATTACTTCATTAAACACGATCTTGGCATGATTAATGGTTCTAGTTTGTCTTAATTGTATGTTTAATTGCTAAATTGATGGTTGGACTTCATTTTTTTTATGTGAAATCATGTTGTGCTTATCATTCTCTTTGATCATTGATTGTTTTTTATTTTGATCTTAACATTTTTATGTTCTTTTTCCTTTGTTTGTTCGTCAGTTTCTAGTTGGTTTATTATCAGTATATTTTTGGTTTATGAAACTTCGAGCTGTCAGTTTTTTTTTATTTAAGACTATTTTGTGTCAGTTTATGTTTAGTTGATTTTTGGTTTCTGCTACTGTAAGTTGTTAGTTTTTGTCATTGATATTAATTGTTTTCAATTGGTATTTTTTAATCTCATTGTAACTCTACCTTTTATTAATGCAATTTTATTTTTATTTTCCTTATTTCTTTTTTGCATTTTGATAAAGGCGGAGAAATATTTAAGTTTAAATTGAAATTTTTTATATTAATTTTTTTTACATAATTTTGTTTATGCATGCATAGTGACATTGTAAGTGTGGCTAGTCTTGTCATATATTTATATGTGATAAAAAGCCTTTTTCTTTTTGCTTACTTTGTTTATATGTGTGTATATGTGATACTTTGGCTAGATGGACATACTTTCTTAAAATTTGGTTTATCCTTGTTTTCATTGTTTTAGTTCTTAGTCTTTTATTTCCTTTACAACTAAGCTCTACATGATCATGAAATAGTTAAATTTTTTTTTAATATTTTTGAAATTATTTCCTTTCATATTGCCTACCATTTATTTAAATGATCATGTTATCATGTTTTTTTGTTTTTAACACATTTATCATGTTAGGCCATGTTTTTTATGTCCCTCATGTTATATTTTATGTTTTTTCTATTTTTTTGTCAAATGAAATGATTTATAAATTTATTTTATTATTTTACAAAGGGGGAGAAATTTTTTTTAAAGGATGAAATTTTCATGTTTTCATTACTTTTGTTCTTGGTCTTTAAAAATCCTATATGTACTATTTTTATGATGCATTAATAAAGGCCTTGCTATTTTATGGTTTTAAAAATTTATATTTCTCATAATGCTAAATAGGTGGAGAAATAAAGAAATATATTATGCATAAATTTAGGAGGACTAAATATTTGATTTCCAATTACCACACGCTTTACTTTATATTATTTTCTCTCAAACTCAAAATAAGTTTATCAAAATAAAAAAGGGGGAGATTGTTGACCTTAGCAATAATCAATCTTGATTTTGATCTTAACAAACTTAATTTTGAGCATTTAATAATTTAAGTGTGTATAAGATAGGTAATTTATGGAAGACAATTTGGTGCAGAAATATCAAACCTCTGAGATTCAGAACGACTTTTGACATCCTTAGAGCTTGATAATAAGAAAGTGATCTTCTTGACATTTGAAGTAGACATCTTAAGATTTATGAATTAATCCTTCTTGTCAAAATCTGAGTTCATTTGGGATTGCAAATCTTTAGTTGAAGTCAACATATGCAGCTTTCATTTTAAGTTGCGCAGCTCTTAGTATTCCAGCCATATCTTGAGCTAAAGAAGTCCAATTGAGGTGATTCAAAGTGGTATATATACAAATTTGATGAGGAAAGGTTAGGATGATTTGACCATCTTCAATGCGTAAAATTTTGATCCCGACCAAGATCATGCAAGTCCCGATCGGGACCTTGCTAAGTTAATCTTTTGCGAGATTTTCAATAAAACAGGCAGTGCATATCTCAAGCCGGAGTCCTGAACGAGATCATGCTCATCTCGATTGGGATCAAGCAAATCCCGACTGGGACCAAAATGCTCGAACAAGAAGACTTTCAAGCAAATTTTTTTCTTTTACATAATACATATCACGATCACTAGTCCCGACCAGGATCAAGCACACCCCGACCGGGACCAATACAGGATTCAAATACAATGGCTACAAATGGCTATTTCATGCTAGTCCAGACCAAGACTGATGAAATCCCGACCGGGACCAATAGAATTACAACACAAAATGTTAAATTTCATTTAAATGGAATTTGAATTTATTAGAAACGTAATTATTGTTTCTAATAGCTATAATTGAATTGCTCAGGTATAAATACAACCTCTGGAGATCATATAGATGTTAAGAAACTTGTTTATCCCTTATACACTTTCAAGCATTTAATTTAGCTAAAAAATTCTCTTTAAATTCATTCTTGTTTTTGATAAAGTCTTGTGAGAGTTTGGTGAGTATTAGAATAAAAATTCTTATTCTTCTATTTTTTAGGGTTTAAGAAAACATAAGTGAGGTTCTATTCTAAAGGATTTAGTTTAAGTGTTTAGCCATTAAAACACTTGGGTTTTGGTTTTAGAGTGAGCCTAGAAAACTCTTGATTATAAGATTGTAAGAGTGAGCCTTAAACTCTTATGTAATCTCAATCTTGTGAATAAGATTGTGGGTGATTGAAAATTCTAACTTGGGGATAAGTTATATGGAGACGTAGGATTGTTGAGAATCTGAACTCATTAAATTCTTATGTTCATCATTCTTCCTTCTCAATATCTTGTAATTTATTGTACTTTTCGATTTAATTTTGATTCCTACTTAATTACCTTATTCACCCACCCCTCTAAGGAATTTTCAGATAACCTTAGGAAGAATTAACTATTCAAGTAATTATCATAACATAAAAATGATAATAAAATTCCTCTTGATTAATAAAATGATAAAGTCAAAACATGGTATACATGATTGACTTAGTGCATATCACTAACAATCTCCCACTTGCACTAGGCCCAAACAATATTGTATCTAATACCCATAGACCTAGTATGACTCTCATGCTTAGTCTATGGAAGAGGCTTAGTTAGTGGATCAACAACATTATCATTTGTAGGTACTCTGCATATCTTCACGTCTCCTCTCTCAATGATTTCTCGAATGAGATGATAACGCTTGAGTATGTGTTTGGATCATTGATGTGATCTGGGCTCCTTAGCTTAAGCTATAGCTCCATTATTGTCACAATACAAGTTCACTAAATTTGATATACTAGGAACTACACCTATGATATGGACATGGCCAAGCTTGAAGATGGACTTGATGGAGAGGACAACAAGAACCCCAAAGTTAAAGCTAAGGATCCATTAAGCATGCCACAAGGCCCAATTACAAGGTCAAGGTCCAAGAAGCTACAAGAAGCCTTA
>CATIWM010379014.1:0-13893 GCA_949671775.1 Mallotus repandus
TTGTTTACTTCCTCCTTGGTGAAATGTTTACCAAGTTTCTTGAGGGTGGTGACAAGAGCATTGAGGCAGTTTGTCATTTCGGTGATTGATTCTTGAGGCTTCATTTTGAAGAGTTCATACTCATACATGTGGAGTTGAACCTTCTTGCTTTTTACTTGAACATTTCCTTCATAATGATTTTCTAAGGTTTCCTACATTTCCTTGGCTGATGTGCAATGTTGAAGCTTGCCTCCTTCTTCTCTTGTCGTAGAAGAGACTAGAGTGATCATAGCCTTTTTATTTTTATGATTCCCTTCTTGTTGAATGACCTTCTAATCATCCCTTGGAATTTTAGTAATCACACAATCAATTGTAGCTTTGGGTGATTCCCAACCTTTTCAGACAATGTCCTAAAGTTTGATGGAGTCACAATCAAGATAGAGCTCCATTTTGAACTTCCAATGAGGATAGTCATTGCCATCAAAGAATGGTCTAAGAGAAGAGATGTTTTCACTCCCCATGATCTTGTATTCTATCAATGAAGTACCTAGAATTCAAGCTCTGATACTAAATGAAAATGCCCTAGAGGGGGGGTGAATAGGGCTACTGAATAAAAATCAAAACTTAAAAATAAATAAACAAAAATGAAAGAATGTTGAGAAGGAAGAATGGTGAACACAAGAATTTAAGGAGTTCAAATTCTTAATAATCCTACATCTCCACCTAACTTATCCCCAAGTTAGGATTTTGAATCACCACAATCTATTTTCCTAAATTGATTTTTACAACTTGAGTTTTAGGCTCAACTCAAACCTTACAACTTGAGTTTTCAAGGCTTACTCAAAAACTGATTCACAAGTTTTTTAAAGGCTTACGCTAAAACTAAATTCCCAAGTATTTTAATGGCTAAACACTTAAACCAATTCCTTTAGAATAGAACCTCACTTCCCTTTTTCTAAACCTAGAAAATAGAAGAATAAGAATTTCTATTCTATTCACTCACCAAAATCTCACTAAGAGTTTATCAAATATAAGAATGAATTAAGGAGAATTTTGAGCTTAATTGAATGCTTGAGAATGTATAAATGATAAACAAGTTTCTTAACCTCTAAATGATCTTCAGAGGTTGTATTTATAGTTGAGCAATTCAATTATAGCTGTCAGAAATAATAATTTTGTTTCCAACAAATTCAAACTTTATTTGAATGAAATTTGGACTATTAGGCTGTATTTTCTCTGGTTCAGATTGTGATCACACTGATCTCGGTCGGGATAATAAAAAATATATCCGTTATAGCCGTTATATTTAAAGCTTGCATTTGTCCCGATCATGACTACATTGATCCCGGTCGGGATTACACTAATCCTGGTCATGACATTGGCTCGGGATATGTTCTGAAAGATTTTCTCAATTTGGTGTAATTTTGGTCTCGGTTGGGACTTGCATGATCCTGGTCGGGATCATGACTTTCAGCCATTGAAGACGATCGAATCAGCCTGATATTTCTTCATAAAAGTTGTAGATATTTGTCTTAGTTTTTATAGGACTTTGAATCACCTCAATTGGACATCTTTAACTCAAGATATTGTTGAAATACTAAGAGCTGCTCAAATCAAAATGAAAGCTGCATATACTGATTTTAACTGAAGATTTCCAAACCCAAATGAATTCAGATTTTGACAAGTAAGATCAATTCAGAAATCTTGTGATGTCTACTTTAAATGTTAAGAAGACAACTTTCTCATTATAAAAGTCTAAGACTTCGAAAATCCTCTTGGAATCTCGAAGGTCGATTTATCCCAAAAGTATGCTTAACTTCATTTTGATTTTCATGATAGTCCTAACTTATACACACTTAAACAAACATATTAAATTCTCAAAATCAAGTTTGTTAAAATTAAAATTAAGATTAATTATTGTTAAGGTCAACAATGGTGTAGAAAAACAATTTCAATATGGTTGAATTCTAAACGATTATTAATTGAGAAGGATTTAACTGTTGACTATTGGAACTACAATTAAATGTACTAGCAAAATTTAATTCTTTAAGTTTTTTTCAATTAATGCTAGCTAATCTTTAATTTCTAGCAGTTAAACTTGTTAAATGCATATTACTTCTTTTGAGCTCGTCATCTCTTGAGAAATTTTTTTAAAGATTTTACGTGTCTTTTTCTTTCAACACCTCTCAATTTCTTAACTCCAATTCCCGTAATGTAAATTCCAGAAGTACAAATTCTAAGAACTTTAATTTACTTTCTCCTCAAAACTGCCTATGGACTGGAGTTTTAAAATTAATTATGAACTACCTGAAATTTATATTTAAACTCACAAAATATGTTCTTAATTATTATTAACCATCAAATCAATTTAATGGAACTTAATTGTGTAAACACAAAAATAATTTACAAAAATGAAAAAATTTTAAAATTTAGATAAGTAGAAAAAGTGAACAATAAAACGTTTATATAACAATTGAATTATGTGGGATAAATTAATTTGAATTCTGTGTTACAAATCAAATCGTCTTATACTTCTTAAACATTAATTGCCTGTTGGCTTATATTTGAACATTGTAACCATTGAGATTTTGCTATTCATTTTCAGAATGTCATTTAACACAAAAAACTGGTGGATCCACACGTTGATGTATTTGCAAGTTCCTGTTGCCTGATGTTCTGAAACATGTGCTTTTTGAATGGCCTGAAACATGCTTTCTATCTGAAAAAAAAAAACAAAATTAAAAAAAATATTGATTTTGATAGGAAGATGGCGTGGAAAATGTATATAAATCATATATGACTTTGATTTAAATTAGTCAGATAGCAACTTCTGTTCTTTGGTCTTGAATGATATGTAATTAAAAATATGTGTATTATTGGAAGTATGTCATATCAATTGTATACTTTTCTTTTTCACAAAAAAACCTATATCTGGTTTTTTTATGACATTAAATTTTAAAATTTTTATTTTAGTACATGTTGAAGTTTTTACAATGGTAATTTTGAATTACAAAAATATATAATTAAGTTTTTATATTTTTGAATATTTTTATTAATATCACCACTAAAGTTATTAAAATCTTAAAAGTTATGTATACAATTATTTTTTATTAAAATAAAATAAAAAAAACTATAAAAAATTTTCTAACAACTAATTTAATACAACTGCTTAAATCACAATTTGAATATGAGATATCATTTAAATAAAAATAATTTTCCACATGACGATTTCTAAAATTGTTGGCAAAAATACATATAAAATTTAATGTTAAAAAATATAAAGGCAAAAATAGATAATCTTTTTTTGGTGAACACTTTAACATATTAAAAAATGTAATGATAATATTTGCTGTTTTTGCCCCTGAATTTGCGAGAAATTAGCTCAAAGCCAATCTATGCAGCTTCTATTCAAATAAATCTAGAAGGTCAATGGATCAAATGGACCCTGAATTTTAGTTTGAAGTCTGGATTGGACGTTATTGTTTTTTTCCCAATAGAAACTTTTTTTAAAAAAAAAATGAACTATATTGAACATTTCCTTAAAAATCTTTACAAATAAATCCTATAAATTAAACAAAAATTTAACTTTTAACAATTGACTAATAAAATTTTTTTAAATTAATTGTTAAAGTTGATAAATTATTTATAAAAAATATATATCACCTAATTGTGAAATTTTAAAAATTTTATATAGACCTGAAGTTTTACAATCAAATAATTTAACTTTGAAAAAACATTTCATCAATTTTATTCATTAATCTAAATAACTTTATATTAGTCAACTATCAACATTAAATTGATGAATAAAATTTTGTTAATCAACCATTAAAATTAAAATTTTGCAAAAAAGTTAATGAATTTTTTATATTTATCACTTGATTGTAAAATTTATAAATTTATAAATTTTTTAAAAAAATATATAAAAATTTTAGAAAATTTAAAAATATTCAAAAAATATAAAAAATTATTTTGTAGACTTAAAAATTTTAAGAAATTTTAAAATTTCTACAATTAGGTGATATATATTTTTCATAAATAATTTATTAAATTTATTTATTAATCTAAATAATTTTTATTAGTCAACCATTAAAAATTAATTTTTTATTTAATTTATAGTACTTATTTGTAAAATTTTTTTAAGGAAAGATCTAATATAATTCAGTTTTAAAAGAAAAAATTTCTATTAGAAAAAAAAACATGCTTTTTTTTTTTGAAATATCAAATTATAAATAATGTTATATTAAAACTTAGAAACCCAATTTGAGAATTTTATCCATACCTTTTTTTTGAAATATCAAATTATAAACAATGATATATTAAATTTAAACTTTTACTATAGTATAAATATTTATATTTATATAAATAAAATTAGAACTGTTAAATTAATTTTTATTTAATTACAATCATTTATTATCTTTTTCTATCAATATTCATAATATACATCAATTGTTAGGATTAAAGAAATATCAATTTGACAACTATAATTTTATTTATATAAATATATATATTTGTACTGAAAAATAATTCATTAATTTAATGATAAAGTTTTTAGAATTTATTTTCAAATATTTTATACTTAGAAATAAAAATATAATATATGTATATATATCATTAATCTGACACGATGTTTCATATATTTATAATAGTCAATGACCCAACAAGTTTTTTTTTTTTTTAAGGAATGACCAACAAGTTAGCGTGAATAAAGAAAAACTAATACACAACTAAATTTAAAAAATAATCAAAATTTAAATTTAAAAATTTAAAAACAATTGAGAGAAATTTAATTGTATTATCGGTAAACGACTCCAAATAAGAGCACAAAAATTACACAAAATGGTATAAATATGCCAACTTTAAATTAAGTAAAAAATAAAAATTCAATTCAATTTTAAAATTTTAAACATAATATATTTGTAACCCTTTATACTTGGCATAATTTATTAGTTTAATGGCTTAATTTATAAATTTGTCATTTTAACACTTAAACTAATATAAAAATGCACTAGTATGTATTAATATGATGAAATAATGCATCTATCATTCCTGCACTTGTCAATTTTTGTCAAGTTGACACATCTACTTATAATTTTTAGTCAGTTAAACTCTTGAGATGTGACACATTCTGATTTATTATTTCATGTTACTTGTGCTGATAAGAATTTTAAAATTATATTTTTGGTGAGTTTGAATATTAAAATGATAAAATTATAAATTGAGATGTCAAACTAAAAAAAATGACAAGTACATAAGTCATGGATGTATTATATTAAATTTTTATACTGTAATTATATAAAAAAAAATTTAAATAATAAATTATATATATATATATATATATATATATAGTGTTAAATATTTTATTTAGTAGTGCATTAAAGACTAAAAATTTTAGTTCTAGACTTTTTAAAATTTTAGTTTTAGACTTTTTAAAATTTAAATTCAGATACCTCACCCTAAACCGATTGGTCTACGGTTTGGTTTAGGGTGATTGGCATATAAAAAATTTAGTAATAATTAAATATGATAATAAGATAACCTTGTACGTTACTTAATTTTTTTTTTCTTTGTACGAGGCACCAACCATGCATCTTGATGTTGTACATTGTAGTGCTGGGTTGCTGGTAATAAATAGTACATGACGTGTCAAAAAAATACTATGGATGAAGAAAATAATAATAAAAAAAATATCCACACATTTGTTGTGTGAAAACCAACTTATACCGTCCAATTCTATTTTGACATTACCTCAACCCATTATCATAAAAAAATATAAAATTAAATATATACATTTTTTAATTCGATATTTTTTATAAAAATTGTTTTTATTATATAATTTAATATTATAAAAAATTACAATAAAAAACAAATTGGTATAAAAAAGTGTTAGCAGCAACATAAGCGCAAAGCAGAGGCAACTCAAATTCCAATCCATCCAATATCCTATCCTCAATCCAATTACCATTTCTGCTCTTTGCTTTCTTTTCTCTGTTAAATCTCATATTTTTGGTCCAAAGATTCAATCTTTCAAATTTTTTTGCAGGAAAGGTTGGTTTTTTGCTGGGCGCTTTTGATAGAAACAAGGGAAAAAAGAGAATGAGTTCTGTGAATTTGAGTTCTTGGGTACATCCCACTTCAATCTTGAACCAAGCATCAAGATCCAGATCCAAATCTTGGTCATGTAATCCTGTAAAAAGCTTAAAGATTCCTCTTTTATATACAAAATCAAGAAGACCCATTTCTTTTATTTCAGCAGTTATTACAAGAGAAGAGAAAACTACTCTTGAAGAAGAAGAAGAACGAGGTAATTGTAATGATTCAAGACTCAGTTTTGATTTCAAGAGTTACATGCTTCAAAAGGCAACTTCTGTTAATCAGGCTTTAGATGCTGCTGTTTCACTTCGTGAGCCTGTCAAAATTCATGAATCTATGAGGTATTCTCTTTTGGCTGGTGGCAAGAGGGTGAGACCTGCACTTTGTTTAGCTGCTTGTGAGCTTGTCGGTGGCGATGAATCCATGGCCATGCCTGCTGCATGTGCTGTTGAAATGATTCATACTATGTCACTTATTCATGATGATCTTCCTTGCATGGATAACGACGATCTTCGCCGTGGGAAACCCACTAATCATATTGTTTATGGTGAGGACGTTGCTGTTCTTGCAGGCGATGCATTGTTAGCATTTGCTTTTGAACATGTTGCTGTAGCCACTTTAAATGTTACTCCTGCTAGAATTACTAGGGCTATTGGGGAATTAGCTAAAGCTATTGGGGCAGAAGGGTTAGTTGCTGGTCAAGTCGTTGATATATGTTCTGAAGGATTATCTGAAGTAGGTCTGGAGAAACTTGAATTTATTCATGTCCACAAGACAGCAAAGTTGCTGGAAGGGGCTGTGGTGTTGGGGGCTATATTGGGTGGAGGGAGTGATGATGAAGTTGAGAAATTGAGAAAATATGCAATAGGTATAGGGTTGTTGTTTCAGGTTGTGGATGATATTCTAGATGTGACTAAATCATCTAAAGAATTGGGGAAAACTGCAGGGAAGGATCTAGTGGCAGATAAGGTTACATATCCTAAGTTAATGGGGATTGAGAAGTCAAGAGAGTTTGCCGAGAAGTTGAACAAGGAAGCTCAGGAGCAATTGGCTGGATTTGATCCTGACAAGGCATCTCCATTGATTGCTCTGGCTAATTATATAGCTTACAGGCAAAACTAATTATGCTGTATTATCAATTGTTTGTTTTTGAATGTTTAGATCAAACCATGAAAGTGTGAACTTCTATTCTATAGTTTTAATGAATGTTAACTCTCTATGAAATCTGTCAACACAATTCAACATAGCAATTGGTCCAACTTATTTTCTACATCTCTGTGGTCAGGTGTCTAAGTGGTGCTGAAATTTACTCTTGAATTTGGGATTGCTTTGTGATCACTTTCTCAAGTTTTTACCTTTTTCGATATCTCTCATAGGATGTAGTGTTCTTTAATGAACTAGGTATGTGGGGACTTTTGAAGCTCAAACTTTTGTACAAGAATGTTTAAAAATAAGGTTGCATGGAAGAAATATACATGTTGCATCTTTAAGACAGTCTCAGTAAATAATATTCTTGGATTGACATGGAGCGTTCTTTAATAATTAACCCTCATTATCTTTCTCCAAACTTTATTTGAAGCTAAAAATCTCATTATGTCCCCTTCAAAAGCACCTAATCCTGTTACTGTGCTATACTGAATGCACTAACAAACTATTTTAAAACCTCTTGTTACCGGTGCCCAACCTACACTACAGCCTATTGAACTAGGCTTGTGCAACTAATCCTGCTACTGTGCTACATTGAATGCATGTCCAGTTTCTTTTTTACCAGTACACAGGTATAATCAATATATGTTAGGAGTTAATTAATACAGGGGACGTTAAAGGACCTCAGAGAAATTAAGAGGAAATTTCACAGGTTAAATCTTTATCATTGTTGTTATATGCAGGTATAGTATAGTCAATATATGCAGGCTAGAAGAAGGTGACAAACTCAATTAAACTGCCTTCTTTTTAGGCTTAAATGTTCTGACTTGATAAAGCCGGTGAATTTTCAATTCTCATTTCAGTTATTGCTCTCTCAGCCATTTGGATGTCTTGCATCTTGAAACAAGATATGCAGTTCAATAGCAAAACTGAGGTTTTGACCATTCATCATTGTTATTTGCTATGTAGTTTTCAAATGGGCATCCATCATTTTGTTTCAATGTCTTAAGGACAGGTTCATGATTTAGAGAGTGTAGCAATTTGACAGCATCATGCTACCTGGCAACTTCACAAATTTGAACCATATGTAACTGAACTAAGTTCAAGTGTGGAGTGATCATAAGCACCCAAAAAGAGAGTCACCGTTGCATGGGATCGACCCGGGGTCGCCCGCGTGATAGGCGAGAACGTTTACCACTATACTACAACGACTTTTATGTCTCAAGCTCATTGACATAAAATAATGACTAAAAAAAAAGTGAAGGGTAGATAGACTTCTTTTCTTCTTGTTATTACCGAAGTCAGCAATAGGAGAAGAAGCAGGAGCATCTGCTTGGATCTTTCCTAAGCTCTGAATACCTGTTGAGTATCCAACTTTGTCTCCATTTCAATTCAAAAAGTAGCAATAGGAACCGTCTCCGAACCATACGCGTCGTTGAATTCTTACTGAATACATTTCTATATCATTGTCTCTTAATTTTCTTCTCTTTTCCTCTTCTAACTAACCAGCCGCCTTTCACCTTGACCTTTTCTTTTTTTGGGTCTCCATTGCTCATAAAGCCTGTCGCTCACACACTACCCCTTTCCTCCTACACTTAAATCTGTAATAACTCTCAAGTGGGTTCTCAAGATCTTATCTGTTTTTCCTTGATCTCTGAAGTTCTTGCTCAGTCTGATATACAAGATTGAAACTTTGCTCCTGTAAGCTTCTTTATACCCAATCAAGTTTTTTTTTATTTTTTATTTATTTTTTATCAATTCTTGGTGTTTACCGAATTGGGTTGGGAATTTTCCCATTAAATTAGCTATAGTTTTGACTGAATTTTTACTCAATTTTGAAACTTTCTTTGTTGATTGTTGGTTTTATGTGATTCAACTTAAGTTCTAGATTTGCACTTGCATTTAGCTGAAATAACATTGAGAAAGAATCTAGTTTTGTTATATTATTGTTATTTCAGCTAATAGAGTTATGCAAGTTCTTCCTTGATAATAACGTTGTAGCCACAAAAATCTGTTTTGGGTTTCTGGTATTGTTCTTCATTTTCATTGGATATGATGGGAGGACAATCTAGCAAGAAAAAGGGTGTTGAAACCCCGCCACCACCACCTCCACCTCCACCTCCTCCTCCACCAGGACCACCACGCCTCCAAGTCAATGCTGACTTGAACTCTTATGTGGATGCTTGTAATCTTGACCCAGACCTGCAATCGTTTGATGTCACCCTTCATGAAAGGACTAATCGTGTTATAAGCTCTCTTTCCACTGGTGTTGAAGTTAGATCACTGTCATTTGATTCACTCAAAGAGGTAACAAATTGCCTTCTTGATATGAACCAAGATGTGGTCAATGTCATACTAGAATGCAAGGAAGATATATGGAAAAATAAAGAATTGTTTGGTTTGGTTGAGGAGTACTTTGAAAGTAGTGCGCAAACTTTAGATTTTTGTGGTGCCCTGGAGAATTGCCTTAAACGAGCTCGAAGTAGTCAATTAATCATACAGGTTGCACTTAGGAAGTTTGAGGAAGAGATAGCATTACATGATGGGGTTGTAGAGATGAAGTATGTAAAGACATTAGAGGAACTGGCCAAGTTCAAGGCAGCTGGCGATCCTTTTAATGAGGAATTTTTTTTACTCTTCCAATCGGTATATAGGCAACAAGTTTCCATGTTACAGAAACTGCAGCTTCGAAAGAAGAAGCTTGACAAGAAAATGAAATCCATGAAGACATGGAGGAGGGTAACAAACGTGTTGTTTGTTTCAGCCTTCATCTCTGTTTTGATTTTTTCAGTTGTAGCAGCTGCTATCTCTGCGCCACCTGTTGTGATAGCATTAGCAGGTGCACTTGCTGTTCCCATTGGCTCGGTGGGGAAATGGTGTAATTCACTTTGGAACACTTACATGAAAGCATTGAAGGGGCAGAAGGAGTTGGTTAGCTCAATGCAAGTTGGAACTTTCATAGCAATCAAGGATATGGATACCATACGAGTCCTTGTCAACAAATTGGAAGAGAAAATCGAGTCACTCTTGCAGAATGTCAACATTGCCCTTCTAGATGAAGATGCTTTGAAGATTGTGATAGATGAGATCAAGAAGAAGTTGGAGGTGTTTATGCAAACCATTGAGGATTTAGGTGATCATGCTAGTAAGTGTAGCCGCAACATAACACAGGCAAGGACAGTGATCTTGCAGAGGATAATCAGGTATCCTGACCGCTGAAGAAGCTCTTCAATATGTATAATCTTGTAACATTGAACTATTGATTTGATATCCATGAAGACGAAGGGATAATGATTATGCAAAATGTTTCAGAGAAAACGATTTCATGCTGCACACTATGGCAGAAATCTCTTGGGTCAGTATATTCTTCTGAAAATATTCTGATTCGACAATTGCGCAAACGCACTGAATAGGTTTCCTTTTTCTTTTTGACGAAGGAGATTCTGATATTGGGGATAACCAACTAGATTTCATATTTATAAAGAAATTTATATCTTTTAGGCAAGCTTATGCTTGTTTTTTTTCTTTTTATCTTGGAGATTTCTTTCTGTGTGATTTAGCCCCTAATATTTGCTTTGCCTGTATTAGATTATTGGAGGATCCACAACATTTCTCATGTTATGTGGATTCAGTTGCATAGTGCAATATTTAGAAACATTTAACATAACATGGTAATTTTCACTAACAGTACTTAGGGTCTTGTCATTGTTTCATCATGGTACTTATATTTCAAAATGTAATGGTAAACAGTACCTGAAGCCAATTTTTGACTGAGCTGATGATGTGGCATGCCACATGGCACTGATGTGGCAACACATCACATTTTAGTGATGTGGCGACATGTGGCACCATGTGGGCTGACACATCACTGTAATGAGACTTTCATTAAACGTGAGATACTGTAGTGAGATTTTCACTAAAAGTTGGGTGCCATGCGTGAAATTTTCTAAGTTTTTATTTTATTTTTGTTTGTATAATTGGTTTCTTTTTTTAGTCAAATATTGAACTATATAGTTTTTAAGTGAAAATTTGTATTTTTAATTTTTATCTCAATTTTAAATATTACTCATGAGATTAATAAAATTTAAATAGACTTACAACTATAAATTATAAATTATAATAATTCATTGAAATATAAAAATAAAAATTTTTATTTTAGAATTTATAAAATATCAATTATAATTATAATTTAATTATAACCAACAAACTTAAATAAATATTTTATATTTATAGACAAAAAAAATATACAATATTTTAATTTTTTAGATTTTGTATGAGCAATATTTTTAATCTTTTAAAATACTTTAATTAGTCGTCATTGGCAATTAATGACTCATTCTTTAACTATCAAAGTATGTATTGATCTAATGAAAAAAAATTTCATATATTTCAAATATTAAGAATGAAATGTGTTTTTTAAAAAAAATATATAATGATAAGAATATACTAAATACTATAGTAATTTTTAAAATAATTAAAAAAATTATTTCAACACAAACTTGATATAAGTGAATGAAAAAAATTTAAATAGCTAAATAATAAAAAACCACTCTTCACAAATATATAAAAATGGTATTTTTAACATGTAGAAAACAAAGAAAATTTTAAATTTTTTTTGGATCAGTTTTTAGTGTTAAAATTAATATTCAAATATATTACATTCAATTCAACTGTAAAATATATATATTAAGTGTTTTATGCATTATCAATAAAAATATAATACGTTTTCTCAAAAAAATAAAAAATAAAAATAATACGTGAATATGTATCATATATTTTGTTATTATTAAATTTGATATATTTGGAATAGATAAAAATTTTCTGGTATGCGAAATTTTCTGAAATGAGTTTCCTGAAGTAGGTCCCAAAATATAATAAATATAAAATGTTTATTTAAGTTTGTTGGTTATAATAAAATTATAATTTTAATTGAATATTTTATAAATTCTAAAATAAAAATTTTTATTTTTATATTTTGATAAATTATAATAATTGATAATTTATATTTGATTAATCTCACGAGTAATATTAAAAATTGAGATGAAAATTAAAAATACAAATTTTCACTTACAAACTATATAGTTCAATATTTAACTACTAAAAAATAAAAACCAATTACATAAAAAAAATAAAATTAAAATTCAGAAAATTTCATTCACGGTATCCAACTTTTAGTGAATATTCCACTATGGTATCTCACATTTAATGAAGGTCTCATTATAGTGATGTGTTAAACCACGTCAGTGCCACGTGGTGCCACGTCATATTATTGTGCCACGTAGCTCCACATCAGCGTCACGTGGCATGTTGCATCATTAGCTCGGTCAAAATCTGAATTTTAGATACTTTATTGATAATAAAATAAAAAATTATATGATTTATGGCTACATTTTTAAATATAGGTACTATAATAAAATAACGACCAAATTTTGGGTATCCTGAGTAAAAATTACCCGACTATTGTAGTGAGCATCTTTTGCACTGAGAATAGAAAAACAAGAAAGAAAGGCTTTATTGGTTTTCACGTGGCCAAGTCCACCAACTTTTTTGTTGTTATTTGATAAGGCTTTTGAGGAAGTTTCTTTAATTTATCCCTTGGTATTCACGGCATAGTTTCTCATGCATTAGTTATTATTTTTTAGCAATTTATCCTTAGGCAGTCATGGATAGAGAAATTTTAATTTTGCTAAAGGTTGAGTTATTATTTTATAATTTTTTCTTAGTATTATTTTTTAATCATCTATGTCTAGTGGACTAATTCCGAATGTATATCCTGAGTACCTTGTTAGTTTCTGATCTAATATTAATCAAATTTCCTTTACATATTATGAAGTAGCAGCAACATATCTGTGCCTTTGAACTGTTTTGTTGACTTATTTTATTCCAATATTATATGAAATTTCTGCTTTTAAATTTTATATGCATGCAATAGTCATTCAAGTTTATTGTTGTGGCCTTTGAGTGTCTCTAGTGTTTGAGCAATGAGTATTTTATTGTTTAGGTAATGACTAGTAACCAACAACATTTAAAAATTAAAAAAAAAAAAGCATAAAAGAGAAAAAAATAAAATATTTGAGGCAGAAGAAAAAGAATTTAAAAATTTTATGACGGTGATAAATTATCTTATAATGGTGATTGGTGCTTCATATAGCAATAAGTATAGATTAAGAGAAATTTCATGGGATGGGATGAGAATGAACATGCTCATAATAGATTTATTTGGTTGCAAACATTAAAATCTGAAACCATGAGTATTGGGTTATTATGTCTTAAACAAGCAATATTTAAGAAGTCATGTGACATTTGAGTTGACGGCTTCTAAAAATGTTACGATTAATGGAATTGTTGCATTATTTTTGCATATTCTTGCTCATGGAACAAACTATGACAAATGTAAAGAAACCCATGGACGTTGCTTTATGCAAAGTGTAGCAGATTAGACGATTCAACTATATTTTATATATACAGTATTTAAAAGATATATGACTTTTCATAACAAATAAAACTTTATGTGGTTATACTTCACCAAAAGGAATCAATATATATATGCAAAGTGTAGCAGATTAGATGATTCAAATGTATTTTATATATACAATATTTAAAAGATATATGACTTTTCATAACAAATAAAAATTTATGTGGTCATACTTCACCAAAAGGAATCAATATATATATATA
>CATIWM010379127.1:0-13409 GCA_949671775.1 Mallotus repandus
CTAATCATATGATAAGTATACAACTCATCATGATAATTATACAACTTTTATATCCAATATGTATACAAAAAAGTGTGTAGAGAATTAATACATCCCATGTATTGTGTCTACATATATTCTCTACACATACCAATGTGGTATACACCTTATCATAGTCATAGTCAACAATTTACACATAAAGGATAATGTATGCCTAACATGACAAATTTGACCATATCATTTATACATGGACTCAGGCTTGGTAATTGTGCCAACACTTGGCCTAAGCCCAATCTATCATACAAATGGGCTTAGATTAGGTTCATGGGCCTTCTCAATATCTTGGACTAATCTTTTGTCCAAAATGCTTTTGGGCCTAGGCTTAAACGCCTTAGGCCATTAATCCAAGTCCACTTAGAAATAACATATGTTATTAATTTAATACTTTAATTAATATCTCATATTAATTAAGTATAAATTAATAATTAAACCCTTGGTTGAATTAGATTGCATGATATGTTAGAATCATTGCTTAAAGCATAAATCCAATTCTATTAATCTTAATTAATTTATTAAACTCTTTAATCAATGATTAAATTAATGTTAATGGTGATTTGGTGAAACTCTTTTATGTGTGACTTATTAGGTTCATGTCTAATTGGCAATGAGAAGATAATATCAACACTTGATATTATTTGAAAATCCTTTCAAGTCTAAATGTGAAAATCCTAATTATGCACATTTAGTTCTTATAAGTTGTGAGTGACCCCTAGTATCAATATCACAAATACCCAATTAGAAATGAATGCATTTGTTAATTCACATGAACCCTTTGGTTATAATTATTGTGCACTAAAATCCCTTCATTAGAAGATACCGATATAGCCTAGAGTCATGGTTTAGTCAAACGCTAATAGTTATATCATATGACCTCATCTCAAGTTCTAATTCTGGATAAAACACAATAAACACTGAAACTCTTTCAATCCGTGTCATGTTTGTCCTGGCTAAGAACTTATTAATCAAGAAAGAACTTAGATAGCATAGGATCTTATCCCAGTTCACTCTAGGCAATGAATCCCATTTTAGTTGAACACTCATCCCTGCATTTAACTGACTAGAGCCATCATACGCTATATACCCATGTGTGATTAACACAAGTTTGTAAGCGGTAATAAACCCTAACCACTTAAATATGGATAACTGTGTCACCTCAAGTCAAAGGACTATATGCACCATTATAACCTAGATTGTGATTATTGACTATAAGTGAATATCCATGCAATCATAAATCTAATGACATTTTTCGATCTACCCATCACATGAGTATCCACATGTATATTTTGATATCTCACATCAAGTAGCATGAGACTCACTACCTCCCACTAGTACTATCACATACTAATCAAGGAAAATAAACACATGTGATAGTCTAATTAATATTACCCAAATATTAATTTACCGACTGTGAACATTTTATAGCATATGTACTAAATAAATTTGTAGCTCATATTATAAACTCTTGATAATAAATTTATTTTACATAATGCTAATGGATAAATATTCAATTAAATAAACACTTTCGATAAAAGAATATTATTTATTGCCATTTGGGATAATTTACAATGTCAAAAATATGTGATTGGCCTTTAGGGCATACCACCAATGCTAACACCATCATGATCATACTAGATTTGCAAATGTTGATAGGCAAAGTAGTTTTGCTACTATTAAATGTTTTTATTGCATGAAGGTAGGACACATTATATAGTAAATTTCTATATATAGATTACTTAGAGAGTAAGAAATCTATATCAATTAAGGTTTGGATTCAAAAGGTTACTTGATGATTGTTTTATAATTTTTTTAAATTATTGATAAATTAATAAGATCAATTTATTAAGTTTATCTATAAATATTCCAACATTAAAATAACTAAGAAGAAAGTATTGCATTTGTATGATCAATCATTTTTATAAAAATTGCATTTTTTTTTATCAAAATAGTCGTTATATTACAACTCTTTAGGCTACATTTCTTATGCAAGTTCTCATTTGGGATGATATCTTATGCTTATGTTATTATCTTGAACAAGCTATTTTAATAACTTATTCTTTTATGTGTTTGAGTTTAAGGAGTTATTTATGTTTTGAATTACATTTCTTGTCATATTATTCATTATTAATGTCTTTGTTATGATTTATGCCTTGTGATTATTTTGAATTATACTCATGTTTTTGCTATGAACTATATCTTTGTGTTATTTTTTCCTAATTGCTTCTTCCATTTTTCACTTTCAAAAGAGGGGAAGAAAGTTTACTATTTTGAATGATAATTTACTTGAATGATCATAATAAAAGGGGAGAATTTTGCATGATTATTTACGATTATAATCATGCTATCAAATATGATAATTTGTCTTTATGACTTTAATAAACACTCAACTAAGTACATATTGAGGGGGTGAACTTTATAATCCTTTAGTATATGTTGAGGAGACACTTTTTAAATAAATTCACACACATGCACTTACGAATATTTTTGATTAACATTCAAAATTATTTGTTAAAGTTAAAAAGGGAAAGATTGTTAACTATTTGTATGATTAATCTATAATCAACTTTTGTTTTGAGTTCAACAATTAATTTTGAACTTCTAATGTGTGTTTAAATGTATATTTATGTTAGGATCAAAGCCATACTCAATGGAAAATATATGGAAGTGAAAATAAAAAGCTAAAAGAGAGAGAAAATACTGTACGATTCTACTCATAACCATGAGTAGGGCCTCACGACCCTAAGGTAGTTAGTCATGATCATGATCAAGTAGGAATCAAGTTTTAAGACAAATCCCTCATGGTCCCTCTTCATAAGTGCCCAACAACTCTTTCTAATGACTGAATCAAGCTTTAAGACTAGCTTTTCAAGTGTCATGATCATGAACATCATCCTCATGACTGTGAGTACTCTCTCGACTACAGAAAGCTGAAATTTCATTAAATTAAAAAGGAAAATGGAGCTTAATAAAGTGATTCTTAACATATAGTTTTTACTTTTACTTTATAAATACCTTTTAAATTCAATATTTAAGAGGTTAGAAAAATGGTTGAGTGAATTTATTATGATCTTAAAGCTTTGTAATTTTTCTTATTTTCTTTTTGTGAATTATTCTTTATCAATAAACTCTTGTTGAGTTTGTATTCAACTCTTATGAGAGTTGGGATGTGTATAGTTGATAGGATCTTTTCATCTAAATTTTCTTTGGATTAAAAAAAGTAGTGAGAATCAAGACCAATAAGATTTAAGTGTGATTCTTGGAAAATACGTGAGTGATAGGTTTAAGAGTTATCCTTCGTTCTAAACTCTTGGTTGTTGTAAATGTTAGTGTTAAGCCTTAAAAAACACTTATTGTAAAGATATGTGTTAGGCCTTAAAAAACTTAATATATTGGAGTTTTAAATTTCTAACTTGGGGATAAATTAAGTAGTAGTGTAAAATTGCTGAGGATTTGAACCATTACAAATCATTATGTTTTTTGTTCTATTCTCTTCATCCTTAATCTCTTAATTTTCTTTTAATCTTTAGTTTTCTCTATAAATCATCTAAAATCTATGTTCAACCCTCCTTAAGGCCTTTTCAACTTTTTATCATTATTTTTCAATTAAGTTGACATAACTCTTTTAATTTGCAACTTGTTGATCCATACACTCCACTCAATAGCTTTGAATAGCCATGAATTAACTCTTTAGTCTTTAAACACTACCAGAATTTGTCGATTTAGCAACGGATTTTAGAAATGAAAAGTATCAATTTCTAATTAGAAATAAACTTGAAACATAATAGAAATAAAATGAAGATAATACCATCATTGATATACATTAAAAAAATGGAATTTCAATTTAATTTCTAAATCAGAAACAAAATTTCAATTGCGTTTTTAAATCGTATTTGCATTTTAATTTTTGGTTGGTACTTTATGTAGAGAGGTAATTAGAAACGTTACAAGGATTATTGCCCTTGCTCTTGATCTAGAAGCTGATTTTTTTGACAAACCAGAAATGATTGACTAGCCAATTGCAATAATGTGTTTGCTACACTACGGAGGTTGAATTTTTGTTATTGTTCTGGCATTTTAGTTCTAGAGATTTTGTGATTTTCTACTTAAGTCAAATGATGTACTAGTCCTTGTTTTCCTTTTTATTTCTTTCTTTATTGTTCAGCTTATGTTTTTTATAAATGTCTAAGTTTGTAGCTAAGCTATAATTATTTTCTCTGTTGTAGAATATAAAAGTAGTAAATATGTGCTTGAGAGCTCTTAAAGCTTTTGCTGTAGAACCTAGATTTCTTGTATTGTTTTTTTTTTTTGGTTAATTTATAATCATTTTATTGCTGATTTTTGTCATCGTTGTGGTGTAGAAGTGAGAGGAGGTAGTCATCTTTGCATGTCTACATCTTGCAGCCGGACTTGATTTTCTCTTCTTTTTTTTTTTTTTCAATTCTATTGTTCTTATATAAAAGTACTCTAGTTATATATTAATTTTGTTATATTTTTAATCATGAGTTAGAGCAAATTGGTGTACCTATTAATTTATGAATACTATGTAAAATTATTTTAATTTTATACAATTATATTTTTCACAAATGATGAGTTGTGGATTGTTATAGTTGTTAAACAAAAACTTTAATTGAAACTGAAATTAAGAACTTTGTTAATGGCTACTAGAAATATAAAAAAAACTAAATTAGAAATGGATTACAAAAATCTATTTCTAAATTAGAAATGGATTTCTTGTCATTGCTAAAATAGAAACAAAATCTGTTTCTAAACTTAGAGATATGAACCTTTGATATTAGAAACGAAATATACTAATCCGTTTCTAATTTAGAAACAGAAATAATTTTCATTTCTAATTTAGAAACGGAAACAGTTTTCGTTTCTAATTTAGAAACTGAAATAATTTCCGTTTCTATTAGAAACGAAATCAATATGTTATAATTCCATTTCTAATTAGAAACTGAAAATTAAATTGTGTTTCTATTGTGATTTGCAACGAGTATTTTAACAACTGCAAATTTTTGTTTCTAAATCCATTTTTAACATAATTAGAAACAAATTTTTCCGTTTTGAAATTGTATTTTTCTTATAGTGAAAAGGAAATTCTTGCCTAGGCTGGGTGTATTATACCCAGTGATGGCAAGCTGACACCTCATTATGTGGGCCATCTCTCCTTTTTAATAATTTAAATTTTTTTCTTTTATTTTTTCTTTTTAATTCTAAACCAACCCCTAACCATGGTTAATCACACATGAGGATAAAACTCTCTTGTTTAATTTGTAACTGCTTTCTAATCTTTTTATTTTCAAAACAAAAGCGCTCCATTTTTTATTCCTGTTATTTTAACACTGCAACTTTCTTCCACCATTTTCTAGCTTCCACTTTGAAGTTTTAAATTAAAATTCAGCTTTTTTTAATGCTCATCCACACTAAAATATTGCATTTGAACAATTTTTCTTTAAAATTATTATCAAGCCCATAGTTAGTCATGTTCTTAAATCGAGGTAAGTAATTTTAATTTTTTTAGAGTTTTCCACTTTCAACTCTCTGCTAAAGTCAAAAAACATGCACACTCCATTGTTATTGCCTAATAAACAACAGATGTTCCATTCTAAAAAAATCAATCATAATAATAAAAAAATTATTTTTCTTTTCTTTAGTAAAAAAAAACGGCTATTTATTTATAGAAAAAAACTCCTAATATAATTAGGGTTTAATCATGGTATTGTCTAATGTCTAATTCTTTCTTTTTTAAACTACATCTTTGCAGTTCAAAAAAACACTGCTTCTTTTTTCTTAGATCGCATAACTGATGATAGGCATCAGACATGTTTTATTTATTCATTACTTGCGAAAATATATAACTCTTTTTTAGGTGATTATTGTTTATAAGTTTAGTTAAACTTCATTTCAATTATAGATAGTATTCAATTCCTTTACATGTTGATTATATTATCATTTATTTAATTATTTTCATAGTTTGTTTACTTATGGCAAGTTCTGGCTATGAGAAATCTATTTGTATTAATAATGATAATAAAGAAGATTTGACAGTAATAAATGGTGACAATGAAATTGTAGAAGATGAGCTTTCTGTTGATAACTATATAGAAAAATTAGAAAAAAAAGTTATTGAATATTGTTGTGAAAAGCAAGAATGAGGCATATAAAATAAATTGCAACTATGCTCATATAATGGGTTTTATTGTTTGAAAAGGAAAGCAATATTATTTTACTCGGACTAACAAAATTAGATCTAAGTAGTTTCTCTATTGGAAAGAAGGAAGTAAGGATGAGAAGCAAAGTGTAGATGGAAATCCTTGTTATAAGAGATTAGATATTAGGACCAGTTGCAAGGTCATGATTTTGTTTGGATGTGATCAAGAGGTGTTATTCAAGGTGACACAATTTAACAGGGAGCATAATCATCAGATGGCAAGACACAACAAGAGGCATTTGTTAAGATCTTTATGGTTGGTGTCAGATGGTAGTGGAGCTGCATTAGAATCTATGATAAATTCTAGGATTCCACTTTTTAAGGCTTATGAGTATTTTATTGAAGAAGGCAGTGGCATAGAAAATGTGGGATTTATAAAGAAATATGCTTATAATTATGCTTATGAGTTGAAAACATCCCAAATTGAAGTTGGCGATTCCCAAACCTTAGTAAATTATTTCAAAAGTAAAGCTAATGAGGAGGGGCTGTTTTATTGGAATGTCCAACTTGATCAAAATGGGCGCATGGCAAATTCTTTTAGAGGGATGCCGGGTCAAGGATTGATTATGATTGCTTTAGAGATGTAGTTTCGTTCGATACAACTTATCAAATAAACAAATATAATATGATATGTGCACCCTTCATTGGGGTCAATCATCATTGGAAAAATGTGATGTTTGGTTGTGCATTCTTATCTGGAGAAACGGAAGGGACATTTGAATGGTTATTCAAAGCTTTTTTGGAGTCAATGGGGAATAAACAGCTAAAGAAAATATTTACTTATCAAGACCTTGCAATGTCTAATGCCATAAAAAAAGTTTTTCCTAAATCGCGCCATCGTCTTTGTAAATGGCATATTTGCAAAAAGATGCCTTCTTATTTACAAAGTCTTAACTCTAATCGTCATTTTCAGAGTTCCTTTTATAAATGTATGTCAGGGTGCCAAACAGCTGAGGAGTTTGAATCAACTTGGATAAATGTGTATGATACTCATAAGCTTCAAGAGCATAAGTGGTTGAATGGGCTATATACCTCTCGACATAAATGGAGCACAACATTTAATAATGATGTGTTCCATTGTGGATTCAAATCAATCTCTTGCAGTGAAAGTATAAACAATATTCAATAACATCATCATTATTCAAGTTTGTGAAGGGATTTGAAAAAATGGTCAAGTGTTGGCGTGACCAAAAAAGGGATGACAACTTCAATTTCACCAATGGATGACCTTCATGCACTATAAAGGAAAGTCTAATTTTGAAATAAGCTGTAGTGACTTATACTCATAAGATCTATGAGCTTTTTGAAAAAGAATACCTCAAAGGGATAGCTGCTGCTACCATAGTAGAAAAGGCATGTAATGGAAAATTTTACGTGTATAAAGTGTTCACTAATGGAGAAGACAGTAACATAGTATTTCTTGATACGAAAACCATGGAGGTGAAGTGCAACTGTAAAAAGTTGAGTCCATGGGATATCTTTTGTTCACATGCTTTGAAAATATTTAGCATTAAGGATGTAATGCATATTCCTGAAATGTATTTTCTAGCGCATTGGGCTAAAGATGTGAGAAAAGGGTGCATAAGTTAGAGATGGAAGAGTACTAAAAAAATGTCTTTTTGAACCTCAAATTGTATATAGAAATCAAGTAATGAAATTTGCTTATGATTTAATATGTCGTGGTAGATCTTGTGAGGGTGGAAGAAATATTGTGTTGGATTGTCTTGATGATATATATGCCAAATTATGTGCTTACCTTGATAAGCATGGTAAAGCAATTGTTAATGTATCTACATTTAATGAGAACAAAGTTGAAGCAATTGCTAAAGTGACATGTGAAGGCCTTAACAATAGAGAAAACCCAATATTGGACCCTTATAGAGTGAAAACTAAGGGCAGGGGGAAAAAGGCTAAAAAATCACTGGGAAAAGCAACGAAAAAGGACAGCAACTAATGAAGGACAAAGTAAATTTTTTTTATCTTTATGTTTGTTTCTAATCTTCTTTATGGCATATTTCTTATAATTTTATTTACTTTTATTGTGCACAGATGAACAAAAGAAGAGTTAAAAAATCAGATAATGTACTTTAAAGACAAAAGGACAACAATTTGAATAACCTGTCTATAATTTTGACTCGGGTAAGTGTTTCAACTGATACTATTAGTTATTTTAGGAGATTGTGCAAACATCTTTATCATGAGCATGGAGTGCAAAACTTGGCTTTGAGTTAGTAGTTGAATCAGACTTTGCTGTATGAATATCAAAAACTTATTTTTTAAATTTACTACTGATTTATTTGTATCTTTTATAGTTGGTTAGGCTCCTTGTAATTTCTTATAGACAAGCAGAAATAATGCAATTAATGGTGATTATTTATTATTTAACTTCTATTATACATAAATTTTATTCATATATTCTATTTTTAAAATAGTTGACTACTATTATTTGTTACACCTGTTGCTTTAAATTTTAATGGCAATAGAGGGCAATTACATGCTAGGGAGTATCATGAATCAACATAATCAACCATTTTCAAGCTTATTATATGGTGTTAGTCATTCGAACAATCCAATGCAGGTATTACTGCGTACACTCTTTACTGAGTTATTATTTCCAAAATTGATTATGGTTAATAAGGATCTACTTACATCATGATAGGTGTCTCCCTCAATTTCATGGTTGCCACCTCAGAGAAGGTAAGCATTTATGATTTTGTAATTTTACAAAAAAAAATGAATTATACCTAAAAGTTAATTTTAAATTAAATTTTTATTTCATAATAAATAGGAAATTTTGATCATGATAGTGATTTAAATTGATTGTAGTAGAAGCCTGAAGCTTTTGAAATTGATGGATTGACTATGCTCTAGATTTAAATATGAGCTAAGGAAATAGTTATTCATTTTGTTGTTACTTTAAATTTTTTTAGCTTATGTATTTAATTGAATGTAAATATTGAGCTGATGCTTGCGTTCCTCAAGCTATTCATTTGCTTGGTATAATTTTTTTTCTCCAATAGAGTACATTTGCATTTAAATACATAATATTTGAATTATGACAAGTGCTTGTGCAAAAGTAATTTTGTACATGATTACAAAATTTATGAGCTGACAACTCATCCTCAGAATGCTAACAATTGCATTAAAATTGTTATATGTGATTGTGTATTAAGTATTATAAAAAAGCATTCATTATAAAAGAACATACAACAAAAGTACATAAATTATAGTTGATTTCAATTGTTATTTATGATTATAGGTCCTTTTTAGTTTGTTAACAAAGACTAGGAAAATAATTATACATGGGATATAAATTTCAGTTGATTTCAATTGTCGAATATTATAGCAATATAAAAATTTATGTTTAAGAGAGCTGAACTAAGTGTGGCCATAAAAACTTCACAAGAATATCCTCGTCATTGTCTCATATAGGCGTTTAAAGTTATTGAATTTCTACATAAGAAAGACTGAAATAATATATGCCTTTTAGCATGTATGCTTCACTCCTAGTAGTAGAGCATGAATATGCAACGTTGAAGCCAATAGCAGTATAACTAACCCAAACTTGCTAATTTTTCTATGCAAAGTCCTCTGGTGTTCATCAGAGTGGTTGAAGAAGCAACCACTTATGGTAGAGCTCTTGATCCAATAGCATCCCACTAGCGGTCCACTTGAAAGTGAAATAAAGGATTGAACTATACAAGGTTCTACAGATTACCAAAGAAAAAACAAATGATCCCATTATTATTATTATTATTATTATTATTTTGGTTGTAATTGAAGGAAATCAGATATGCTACTTAGGCTATAAGAGTGGTGTGGTGAGTACTAACCCAAGTAGAGTAAATTTAAAAAATTTACTTTCTCATAACCCTTTACCACATGAAGAATTTCCACTCCTAAGATCCATTTTGCATTTAAACACATAGCTAACATACATCAACATGTATAAACATAAAACTTAGGAAATCATATTGGTGGAATACTTACAATCTCCTAAGTGTTTGATGTAGACCACAAGTAATCATCTACAAATGGATTGCTTTTGGTTCAACTTTTGAATCAATGCTAAACCACCCAAGCGTACGGCCTCTAGCTTGAAACACCAAAGCCCTCCAATCACCTTCTTACCTATGATTGAGTGTAGTTGCAAGTACCTCTCTTGTAACCCAAAGAAACTTCAACTAACTCAAACTCCTTAGCAAGAACTAAAAGTATCCTTTGGTATATGTTGTGTTTCCTTTTGGTATAATTTATGTCTCTACACTATCCACAAACTCTTAATGGATATTCAAAACTCTTATATATCACTTTTCACTTTCTTGCCTTAAGAACTCTTCTTAAGGTGATATATATATGTAGAGAAATTAGGGTTAAGTTAGATATATACGTACAAATATCTCTTCCACCTCCATCATTAGGAAGCCACCTTACATGCCACCTACTAACTTAGTTAGGAGTGTATATGTATAAATATCTAATAAGTGTAGAGAATATATGTAGATATATATTAAACAAATCTTATGTATTTAATCCACATATATTTATTTTGTACATAACCCACTAACTCAATTTGCCCTTAAAGTCAACAAAAGACACATATGAGATAATATCTCCTAATGTGCCAAAATGACTTAGACTGATAAATGGACTTGGGCTTGGTTGTTAGACCAACATTTGGGCCAACATTTGGGCCAAGCCCAATCCATAATTCAATTAGGCCTACTTAATGGACCTGGGCCTTTTGGTTAGGCCAACACTTGGGCCTTGGAGTTAGGCCAGCTTTTGGCCCAAGCCCATTTAATCAATCTAATGGGCCTATTTTTGGTTAATGGGCCTTGGATTAATCTTTGGGCCAAAACTTTTTTAGGCCTAGGCCCATACACTTTGGGCCATTAATCCATGTCCATTAGGAAACAACATATACTCTTTATTTAACACTTTAATTAATATCTCATATTAATCAAGTATTTAATAATTAAACTCTTAGTGGAATTAAATTTTATGATATGCTAGAATCATTGCTCAAAGCACAAATCTAATTTCATTAATCTTATTTAATTGATTAAACTCTTTAATCAATAATTAGATTAATAAGGTGATATGGAAAAACTCTTTTAGGTGTGACTTACTAGGTTCATGTCTAACTGGCAATGAGAATATAATATTAACACTTGATATTATTTGAAATTCTTTCAAGCCTAAATGTGAAAATCTCAATTATACACATTTAGTTCTCATAAGTTGTGAGTTACCCCTAGCATCGATATCACAACTACCCAATTAGAAATGAAAGCATATAATGATTCACACGAACCCTTATGGTCATAATTACTGTGCACTAAAATCCATTGATTTGAAGATCCCGATATAGCCTGGAGTCAAGTTAAAGTCAAACTCTAATAGCTTTATCATATGACCTCATCTCAAGTTATTCTTGATAAAATATAACAAATACTAGAAACACTTTCTAGTACTAAAACTCTTTCAGACTGTGTTATGTTTGTCTTGGCTAGGAACTTTATTCATCAAGAACAATCTTAGATAGCATAGTATCTATCCTGATTCACTCCAAGCAATGAATCCCATCTTGGTTGAACACTTATCCCTACATTAAACTGACTAGAGCCACCACACGCCATATACCCATGTATGAGTAGCACAAGTATGTAAGCGGTAATAAACTCTAACCCCTCAAATATGGATGATCATTTCACCTCAGGTCAAAGGATTATATGCACCATTATGATCTAGACAGTGATCATTGACTATAAGTGAATATCCATGCGATCACAAATCTAACGTCACTTTTCGATCCACCCATCACATGAGTATCCACATGTCTATTATGATATCTTATATCAAGTAGCATGAGACTCACTACCTCCCACTATTAGCATCACATATTAATCAAGGAAAATAGACAGAGGTAATAGTCTAATTAATATTACCCAAATATTAATTAATTGACTATGAACAATTTCATAGCATAAGTACTAAATAAATTTGTAACTCATATTATCAACTCTTGATAATAAATTTATTTAACATAATGCTAAACGATAAATACTCAAATAAATAAACACTTTATTTAAATGAATACTTTATTGCCATTTGGGATAATTTACAATGTCATTATACATTACAAAATGGCACTAAGGCACACCTATACTAACAATCTCCCACTTGCACTAGCGCCATTCACTATAATATCTAAGACCCATCTTCTCAAGATGACGGTCTAACTATAGCTGGGTAAGTGCTTTAGTTAGTGGGTTAGCCATATAGTCGGCTGAAGCTATCTTTTGTACAAGCACATCACCCTTTCCAACAAGTTCTCTGATAATATGAAAGTGCTTTTCTATGTGTTTGGATTTCTGGTGAGACCTCTATTCCTTTGCCAAAGCAATGACTCCATTGTTGTCGCAATAGAGAGGAATTGGTGACTCAATGGAAGGAACCACTGCTAGTTCAGTTATGAACTTCTTAATCCAAACAACTTTTTTAGCAGCATCTGATGTAGCTGTATACTCAGCCTCTATAGTAGAATGAGCAGTGATACTTTTCTTGGAACTCTTCCAGCTCACTGCACCTCCATTACAAATGAATACAAACCCAGAGACATACTTTCTATCATCCATATCTGATTTAAAATGAGAATCTGTGAAGCCATCTATTTTCAAATTACCTTCTCCATACATCAAGACCAAATCTTTAGTCCTTCTCAAGTACTTAAAGATTGCCTTAACTACCATTCAGTGTTCCAAACCTGGATTGGATTGAAACCTACTAGTCACACTAACAGCATCGGCAATATCATGCCTTGTACACAACATAACATATATTAAGCTTCCTATTGGCGAAGCATAAGGAACTTTGGCCATTTGTTCCATGTCCTCGGTTGTCTTGGGAGACATTCCCTTGGATAAATGAACACCATGCCTAAATGGTAACAATCCTTTCTTGGAATCAAGCATGTTGAACCTCTTTAACACCTTTTCCAAGTAAAGACTTTGGGATAAACCTATCATTCTCTTCGATCTATCTCTACAAACTTGAATTTCAAGAATATAAGTTGCCTCCCATAAGTCTTTCATAGAGAAAGTTTTATATAGCCATACTTTCACAGAAGTCATCATTCCGACATCATTTCCAATTA
>CATIWM010379136.1:0-12012 GCA_949671775.1 Mallotus repandus
TGCTTGTATTCATAGAAAAATATCAATTCTTCAATATATGAGAAAAAATCACCAATACAATAAATTTTCACTCCCCTTGAGTTGATTAAACTCAAACCCACAATTTTATCTCACTTTCTCATATAAACTAAAAGATACATACTCCTCTCTACTCCTCTAAAAACCCTAAGGAACCTCTCTATAAACCCAAAAAAAAAAAAAAATACAAAAATTAAAAAGCCCCAAGTCCCCTTGGATGTTATTTTTACACCCAACCCCCTTGATGTTATTCCCATATCAAATCCATAATTGCCACTCAAACTTGCAAACTCCAAGTTGTCTTATGCTCTTGGCTTCCTGGCTTCCACCACTCAAACTTGCAAATCCCAAGTTGTCTTGTGTTCCATAGTTTCCACCACTCAAACTTACAAATCCCAAGTTATCTTGTGTTGTGCTCATGCATCTTGCAATCCTGGAAAAAGTTGTAATATCTAAAACTTTGGCCCCAAGTAATCTTATTTGGAAAGTTTTAAAATGATTTCAAAATTAATTCCTTTAACATGAATTAATTTTTTCTAATCCGAATCCAATTTAGATTCCTCACAATTTAAATAAAAAACCTAACATTATAGTTTTATTTATTTTCAATTATAAGCATTCGATATTTTTATAATAATTTCAATGCAGTCTCAGTCATTCATCTATCTATAATTCAATATGATCATCATCCCTTGCCCATCAGATTTAACCTATGCAGCATGGAAATAGAAATAGAGACGGCGAAACAATATTTCTTAAAAATATAGGAAACATAAATGTGAGAGAAACGTGTAAATTTTAGAAGTGTAGGGGTATATAAATAAATATTAAAAATATATCAATATATATAGATATAATTTTATATATAAATATTGAAAAAATTTATTTATTCTATCAATTAATGGTATAATTATAGGAATTATTTTGTTTAGTTAAGAAAAATATAAAATTATTTTTTAATTTATCTTCTTTCTTATTTAAGAAGATACTAAATAAATATATTTTTCAAGTTGGAAATGTGTTTTCAAGTAGGAAACGTATTTGCCAATTTTTCATATTTGTAGAAATGGCCCAAAATGTTTCCGATGAGGTTCCTAAAGTTTTCGATACGGAAATGTTTCCGAAATGCGGAAATATCTACTGGAAAAGGTTCTTGTGCATCATAGGATTTAATCGTAGAGTTGTGGTTAGTCGTCAAGAAAAATTGTTTTACTTATTGGCAGTTTGGATCATGAGAACTTTTTTTTTCCTTGAAAGAGAAAGCAAAAGGCCTAAACAAGACAAAGGGAATTACACAAGGATGAATATGTTATAACTAACTCCTAAGTTATCATGGCTCAACCATTGAAGAATTTCTTGGGGAGGCTATTGGAACAGGTGACAACAAAGTTGAAGGTTCTTCATAAGAGCTACAAGCTTATCTGCTACTATATTAGCTTCCCTATACATGTGCTTTATATCGACAACCCATTGCTTTTTCAGAAGTTCCTGAATCCCTCTAAGAAGATGATTACTACTAGCATGGTTAGTATCATTTAGGATGATATTCAAAACACATTCACTATCAACCTCAACATGAAGCTGCGTTATGCCTAACTTCTAGGCCATTAATAGACCTTTATAAACTCCTCACAACTTAGCATCTGTGACAAAATAGGAACCAATACTGACTACAAATCCAACCACCCATTAACCATTCAAATCACGTAAAAGTCCTCCTACCATTGCCAATAGAGAATCACGATTAAAAGCTCCATCAGTATTCAACTTGCACTAATTCACTAGTGGAGGTTTTAAGGCTATCATTTGAGTCAACTTTATTTTGCTTGCTCCTAGTAAATGGCTAAGGGATTTTAATGAGTTACGAAACTCCTGAGCTTGCAATTAATGTAATGAACTTTACTCTTATGCCATAGCTCTTGATTGAAGAGTCTATAATTACACCAAAACCATATTCGCCATGCTACAACACTAAAGATACAATGCCAGTTAACCTGCTCTTAAATATTGCCTATGTAAGTGAGATTCACTTTAAGCCAATTATGAAGATTTTCCAAGAAAAAAGCATCATGAAGTGATTGAGGAATAAGAGCCCTCCGGATAGATTTAGCCAGTTGCAATTCCCTCAATACATGCAACACAGATTTGTCGACTCCATGGAAAAAATCACAGCTTATGTTCATCTACAAGTGTCATTTATATTTCCATAAGCGATTACTACTACTAACCTCTTCATTAATAAGACTGTTATAAGTAGATCTAGCTGTAAAGCTTCCTAATGGTGTTAAAACCCAATAAACCTAATCCATCTCATCATCATTACTTGAAGGTTTATAAGCTATTAACTAGAGTAATACATACTGAGGAAGAGTAAAAGAAAAATAATCCCACCACTAGCTACCATCAGAGTTAACAAAGAATATCACTGATTGCTTTCTTAAGGATTCAAGCACCTCAACAGTTATTAGATTGATTAGAGGATAACTAGTTACCCCTGTATTAAGCTAGAACCTTATTCTCCTCCCATTACTTAATGACCACCTCAAACCCTCAATAATTTTGTGCCAAACTCGACCATTAGCCTTCTATAAAACTGAAACTGCTTTTGGGGGCAGAGATTGAGGCACATTTTGTATATTAATGCCATATTTGCCACATATCACTCTCACCTAAAAAGCTTTGGGGTTATTAATCAAATCCTAACCCACCTTCATAATTAGAGCCTCGTTTATGGCATTTAAATGTTTTAGCCCCATACCTCTATGTTCTTTAGCTCTGCACATCCAATCCTATCAAACCAGATTAATTTTCCTTTTTAAATCTAAAGTGCCCCAAATGAATTTTCTACTCTACTTTTCAATTTGATTGCAAATAAACTTAGGCAATCTCATTGTTTGCATGGCATATGTTGGAATAACTGACAAAACTGACAAGCCCAAAGGGATCATTCTCGCCAAAGAGAGGGCTTCACCATTCTACCATGATAATCTACACTAAACTTTCTCTAGAATTCCCATATAAGTTCTTTTAGTTGATCTTTTATGAAGTAGAGGCATACGAAGATATTTACCCAAGTTATCCGTTCTATTAATGCCAAGCTCTTCTGCCAAAATTGAAGCTTCCCCATTATTTATGTTTTGGGAAAGGTAGACTCGAGATTTAGATTTATTAAAACACTATCCTAAGTTGTCATTAAAATGCTCAAGCACCGATATAATCAACTTTACTTGGTCCTCAGAAGCCTCAATGAAAACAAGTAGATCATCAGTAAAAAAAAAAAAGGATTAGAGAGTGGTGGTCTATTCTTGCCTAATTACAGAGATCTTCAAGCATCAAAACTCACTTTCTTATTGATACCGTGAGCCAATCTCTCTTTACAAAGCACAAAAATGTAAGGAGAGATCGGATCCCCTTGACGTATCCCTCTAGTTGGTAAGAATTTGGTAGATCTTTCCCTATTCCAGAGAACTTACATTGAAGCTGAAGTTATACAATCTATAATAATTGCAACAAGTTTGTTCGGTAGTACCATATCCAACAATATATCTTGGATAAATTCCTATCTCAACATATCATAGGCTTTAATGAGGTCAATTTTGATTGACATAAACTTCTTTTTACCTCTTGTGTTCCTTAATGAATGAATCGCTTCTTATGTAAGAATAATATTTCCAATAATATGGTGCCCTGGGATAAAATTTCTTTAAGTAGGACCAATGAGGTATGAAAGAGAAGGCTTCAAGCGACTAGTGATGGTTTTATAAATGACACTGCACACGCTTATTAGCCAAATGTCCAGAATAGAGAGAGGGCTTTTTTTTGGTATAAAAACCAGCAGAGTATCATTAACACTGGATGTGGAGGCAATCCCTTTAAATATTTCTCCAAAAAATTTACACACTAAATTCCCGACAATATCCCATTATGATTGATAGAATTTGGTATTAAAGCCATCCACTCTCAAAGCTTTAGAAGGGTAACAATTTTTAGAATTCGGCTATAAATTATTTTTAGAGTTTGTACACTAAACCATATAAAACTACTGAGAAATATGATTATGTAGGTTGCTTTCCTGCCATTAGCTCCCATAACTGGAATGCTTTAAATGAATAAATTTCTGAAGATGAAGTTTGCAAGGTGATATTTGATATAAGTCCTCTAAAAGCTCCAAGTAAGGATGGTTTGCATGTCCTATTCCACAAAAATCAATGGAATTAAGTCAAAAGCTTTGTATTTTCCCTTATTCAAAGCATTTTTCAAGGAGAGCCGCTTCTCTCATTAAGGCATCAATGATACTTTAATTGCTTTTCACAGCTTAAAAATATCAAGCAATTTCGGCCATCAGCCCTTGCAACGTAATTCATAAAATTATAACTAAGGTGCTGATGGATATATTGAAGCCAATCTTACCAAAAATCATTGGCCCTTGCTAAACAAGCTTTATTCCTAGAAGGAATATTATAGATTGGAGAATGTATTTTTAAATTTTATATGAAAGAAGTAACATAAAAATTATAAATTTGGTTTGATCAACTCAAGTAGAATTATTATTTTATATAATGTAATTTTATTTTCATACAATAAAAATTATTATATCTTGTCATTGATAGGCAATTAAGTTCATAATATCATAAATTTTAAGGGAAAATATAGAAAAGTACCCTATGGTTTCACGTTTTTAGTTTAGAGGGCCTATGATTTTATTTTTTTTTGCACTTAAGTGACATGTGATCAATGTCATTAGAAAACTAAGTAATAATTGGCATAACTCCATTAAATCATCTGACATGACAGGATATGTGGCCACTCATAATCCAGCTGGTCTCCCCTCTCAAAATTTTATAAGGTTAAAAGAAAATCCTAAATCAAAAATTGAAAAAACCCTAAACTCTATGAAACCCCCAAATTCAAAATCCTATAACCCAAATTAAAAATGTCTAAATCTCTAATTCTCTAATACTTGCATGAAGAATTATAAAATTATGAAGGAAAGTGAAGAAACGTTATTGCTTCTTTCACCATTTCTCATTCTTCATCCCAAAATTTCTAACTACTGTGATTATCAAAATGAGTTCGTAGACACGAAGAGTTCCAGAATCACGAAGGAAAGAGAAGAAATGTTATTATGGCCTGAATACAGTGATCAAAACTTGGACTACTATGAACAATAAGGGGAGATGATTTAGGGGTTGTCCCTTATTTCCAAGTCATGCAGCTTATGAGTTTTTTCACTAGATGGATGAAAAAACACTAGTTGCAACATCAAACGAGTAAATATGGGAAGATGAAATTCTTGAATGCCAGGTGAGTGCTATTAAGTTAGAAAGAGAATTAGGAGCTGCAAAAAAGCATCTGAATGACCTGAAAAGTGACTTAAGTGAAGCAGTTGAAGAAATTAGTAGATTAAAAGGAATTTTAGACGGTGACATAAAGAAAAAATAAGGTAAAAATTTTTATTATTAGGCATTTATTGTGCTGTTTGTGATAGAGCCCCTAAAGGGACTGAATAGGGCAAATTAAAATTAAAGGAAAATTAAGGCTTAATTAAGAATTAAAGAAGGTTTTAGATGAAGGAGCAAGAGAAGAACTCAACAACATAAGATTTAAAGAGTTTGATTCATAAATGAATCTACGTCTCCACCTAACTTATCTCCAAGTTAGGATTTTTAACACCCACTCCAATCTTATTAATCTAGATTGAGTTTACAAGAGTTTTGTGGCTCAACTCTAACCTTTACAACTTAATGAGCTTTTGAAGGCTAAGCTCTAACCAATAATCAATGACAAATGTTTTGAGGCTTGCACTTGAATCTAAACCACTAGCATTAAGTCCTCACTTCCCTTTTTCAACCCAAGAAAGAAGATGAAGAAGAGAGCCAACCTAGCACACAACCAACACTTAAAGAGAATTGAGAATTTTATGAATGGAGAAATTTGTTCAAAGAATTTAATTGCTCAACCAACTTATGTGACTTCTTAAATGAAGTTATAAGTCTTCAATTTATAGTTGGGGAGTGAAAAATGGTTGTTGGAAGCCATTAATTTCATTACCAACCTCTTTCTTCTTCATTAAATACATTTTCAGCTTTTGTAGGATTTTAGACGCTCAGGGTCATGAGCGTAGGCTCGGGATCGCAAGCATTGAAAAATATGACCGTTGCTTACAAAAGTGACCGTTGGAGATGCTCAGGGTCTGATCGGGGTCGTGAGCATAGACTGTGAGCACATCAACCATCTTTCTCACATTTTGGGCATGAGGAGTTAGGGTCATGAGCATAGACCCTGAGAGTAGGCTAGCCTCATAAAAACTTGTTCATTTTGCATCTAAATGCCCTCCTTTGCATTTGGTTCATTTCCCATGTATAATGGAACATGTTTAGAGGTCTTTAAAGACTTCAAATGTGATTCAAATGTCTTTGAGCATGTTCGGAAGGTCGGTCAATTGACTTAGCTTTCATTGAGAGTAATAATGTACCTATGCTTATAATCACACTTAAACAAGGAACATTAGTGGTTCAAAAATGTTTATTAAAGTCAAAATAAGAGTAGATTAACACTTGATCATGCAAATGTTCAATAGTTTGTGTTGATGTGTGTAGTATATATTATGTGTTTGTAAACCTGAGAGTGTAAGGATTTGCATATCAGGTGTTTGATGTAATGTATGAATGAAATGCCTTTTATATAATGAAAATGGTTATTCGTTAGAAAGTGCCTTTGTGTTCATAAATAGTTGTGTGCAAATTATGCATTTGTTATACAAGAAATAGTAAATAAATTCTATAGAAGAATGAGAATAATACATGGATACATAAGATAGTTAAAATGACAATATATTAATCAGATAAGTAACCAAATACAAATAAAAAGTTATCAGTCATTAACTTCATAATATTGCAATCAAGCTAAAAAAAATAAATATAGTTGTGCACCAACTCTAACTGCTCAAATAAGTTGAACAATATCAGCACTTGACAAAAAGCAAAAAAAGTAAACATTCAAATTATGTACCTTGATCTTGTTATGGAGTCCATGAATTCAGCAAGTTTAGAGGCTCTTTTAAAGTTTTTAAAGCTTAAGAGAGGAATATTAGGAGCAACTTGGGAACTATAATATTGCCGAATTGAAGATCAAGTTTGTCTTATTAGTGCACTGTCAGTTGTAGTTCTCATTGGTGCTGGTTGATTGAGAGGCACATGAACCTCAATAGCTCTTCTCTAATTACTATGTGTAATAGGTAGCGTTGGTTAGGATGAGCTTTCCACATTAGTTGGTTGTTGTCTTTTTCTTCGCTTTGGTTAATTTTGCAAGTTGAATGCAATAAACATAAAATACATTATAAAGACATGTAAATGACACAGAGCTAGGTCAATACTATGTGACATTATACCTGAGTAGAGGCTGATGCAAAATGTGCTGTAAACTGTTGCTCTTGGATTTTTTTCCTCATATATTTTTGCCATGTTGTCTCACTAATTATGGCAGCTTTGCACCCTTTGACATTATGTCCAACTTGCCCACAATTGCTATAAATAATCTTCTCACCAACTCACGAAACCCTATAAGGATTTTTTTGTTCATCTAGACGTCTAATTCTTTTTTCCTTAGGCCCCCCAGTTGGTTTTCTTAAAAAGGGAGGATAAATATCATATAGCTCAGTTTTTTCCTATTCTTCATTAATTGGGATAGGAGTGATGGCATACTTATACAAAGCTAGGTAGGTTTGTTTTAAATAATAGGCATGGACATATGACTCAAGCTTCTCTTTATTGGCATAAAATGTAGAGAGAGCATGATTATAAGGGACACTAAATAAATCCCATATTTTACAGTTGTATGTCTTGGCAATTAAGTCAATAATATACTGAGCTAAGTAAAAGTCCACTTCATACTTTTTATCATCTGCAGATGTACAAAAACAGTTACGAGATTCAATTTTTAGCTTTTTCAACTTATCTTGAATGTTAGGACACAACTCCCTTTTGTATTTCAATATGCGAGTGTACTTGACATGTATTCACTTCATTAACTTCCTTTGAATCCATTTAAGTATGCTGAGAATAGGCATGTCTTTACCTTCTAGCAAATAAGAATTTAATGATTCATTGATGTTGTTCTACAATGCATCACACTTCGTATGAGTCGAGAAAAATGCCCTCGCCTAACATTTAGGGTCATGAGTCATCACCCAATTATAACTTTGTCATTGAATTCTTTCAACTCTTTCATAGGAGCTTCAAAAGCCTTCTCTATCCTTGCACCTGCTAAAGCCTAAAGCCCTTTCTTGTAGTCTGATCCTCTAAATAATTTTTTGAAATTGGCATCCATGTGTTTCGCACAGTATCTGTGCTCTACATTAGGCATCACTTTTTCAAAGGCCTTTACTAATCCCTGAATTTAAATCAATTGATAAAACTTGATTAGTATAGCCAATTAATGATCATTGGTTAGTATTAACAAGCCCTAATGTTGTACCTTTTGTTTATCAGACATAAACACCCATCCGATTTCCTATAAAGATCCAAAATCTTCATAAAGCAAACCTAAGATCCAAAGCCATGAAGCCTTGCATTCAATATCCACAATAACCATGGCAGTAGGAAATATGTTCTCATTGCCATCTCTCCCAACAGCACACAACAGTTGCCCCCCATTGGCTAATCTTATAAATAGTATCATGCCCAAGAAAAATGCCTATTTTTGAGCACTAAACCTGACATACATGTGCTCAAATACTTGTATACTTACAGATATGCTCCTACCCTCTTCATTCCTTTTAATACCATATACACCAACATCGTATAAGTCCTTACAAACACGTTTCACATTTAATCTTCACCATACTGCCAGGGTTTATCTTCCTAATTATTTTCATATAGTCATATAATTGCTTGTATTACTCTAACTGATTACCTTCTATAATCTGCTTTGCCTTTCCCTTAGCTCTATAGCATAAATGTAATGACACTATTACTCCAAATTCCCTTTAAAATCTCTTTTGCATGGCAAGTACATCCCATTTTGAATTCTCTTTTAAGTCCTCGAGATACTTGTTAGCCAAATAACATTAAACCCCAAGGTCACTACTTGACTCTCTTAGACAGATATACTATGGTTAAAAAGCTTTAATCTGAAAAGTTGTTAACATTTACATCTAAGAGGCATGAATTCTAAAGCCACATTTTTCCTTGTAAATTACTGTTATCCTTTTTGAACTGTTCTTCAAAAATTTATACTGATACCTTTTTTTAACTACTCATTCCTTTAAAGTCTTCCTATATAATTTAATGTTGGTGAAATTCATACCTTTACACAACTGATGATCTTTTATATCTTTCTCTTTATCAAAGTCAGGATAAATTTCATGATCTGAACCATCCAAGCTAGCCATGTCTTCATCCACTACATGTTTCATTAAACTCCTTGAAATCATCTTCTCTTAGGTTTGCAACAAGATTATCAGCCCTTGCCCCTACATCCTTATTTTCTTCTTGATTTTTTTGAGGTGACAAACCATCCATTTTGTTTACATTTTCAGTTGCCTTCCCATCCATTTTGGTTGCACTTTGGTCTTCCATGTGAATTTCACCAAATATATTATCATTATTGCCTTCCAAATGATCATATAGCCAACTAGCTTCACTGTATTATGAATCTAGTTTGCTAGAACTATAACTGACATCAATCATAACATAATCACTATTTTCTGGGTCACTGCTCCAGCCTTCCTCCTCATCTATACCCTTATTCCCATCCACACCATTTGCATCACTATCCTACAGCCACATCCACACCCTCACCCTCAACAGACCCATCCACACCCTCTGCAGCCACAACGACACCCTTACCCTCATTAGCCCCATTAACACCCTCACCCTCAATAGCCCCATCCACACCCTTAGTAGCCCCATCATCCACACACCCATCCTCAAACTCAATATTAACATTATCTTCTAAATCCTCAGTCATAACATTATAAATACGCTCACTGCCAGTTACCACATTTGACATGCTTGGACTCCACTTTTGTTTTCCACTTCCATAATCAACACTTAAAGGTTCATCAACTTTGATAAAAAAAAAACTCTATAAAATCACAACCTCGATTGTAATCTTACATATTACTAACATTTATATCACTCTCTATCTCCTTATAGCTTTCATTACCACTTAACCTAGATATTTTAAACCACATTAACATGTTATTTCTGCATCCAATATCTTTTGCATAACCTTGCAACTCAAACACTAACAAATAATCAATATCAACCTTCTTCATATGCACAATCTCACCTCCAATATGTTATTAAAACTTTCCCAATAACCACCGTGATGTATTACTAAATTCACGAACTCACTTATAGCTACCTAACACAAGACATGTAATGAAATAAAAACTTTTAATTTTTAACTAATTTTTGAAACCCGATATTGTGAAAGTAAGAGAATGAACCCATTTAGAAACCCCGAAAGTGCCAAACAAGAGAATGAACCCATTTTTTTACTAACCCATTCGCCCAAACATGACCTATTTTAAGCAAGATATACGTTTCTCCTCAAGCAAAGAGTTGCTCCACACACAAGAAAGCTTGGAAAAGTGCCAATTCTTCTTTTTTAGCTTAGCAAAGTGCCAGATTATCTCAATCACCTCCCATTTCTCATGAATTGCATATATTTTCAGTTTAATTACGTTAAAGATGAGAAATTGGGGTTTGATTTCTTAGTTGAAAGATATTTATTTTAATGATTTTAGGTTTGGGAATATGTTGATAAGAGGGACAAAATTTAGGGTTTATGGTTTTTTTAACCCTTTATTGCTTAGTTAGAGAGGGGAGACCAGCTGGATTAAGAGTGGCCACGTATCCTGCCACGTCGGACGATTTAATGGAGTTACGCCCATTGTCACTTAGTTACCAATGACATTTGATCACATGTCACTTATGTGCAAAAAAAAAAAAAAAACAAAACCACAAACCCTTGAAACTAAAAACTCGAAAACACATGGTACTTTTCCATACTTTTTCTTAAACTTTTTAAGCTTATTAGTATAAATTCAAACATTTGCAGCCTTTTACAAATTTATTCCAACTTTTTAATTTTTACAAAATTGTTCTAATTTTATTAATTATTGACAATTTCGACACAAATAGGTATTTGGTTAAAATCAAATAAAAAGATGTTCACGTATTCATAAAAAGTGTCATTTACCCTTTATATTGTAAAATTTATAAAAGTCTATTAGTATAGAAAATTTAAACTTCAAGAATTTTGACAATTTTATTCCATTTTCAAAATATTTTTTTAGATTAAATAAAAAGTATTGACATGATAATTAAAAAAATCAAATTCACGTGGTAAATTGTTAAATTTATGAATGATAATTTTTTTAATAATATTTTTAAAAATATATATTTGTGTGTATGTATATGTAGTAAAATATGACAAACTTTCTTTTATTATAAAGTTAGATGTTATTAAACTATTTTCTAATAAATAATTAAATATTTAAAGTAATAAATTTTTATATTAAAATTATCTTTAATATTTAAAATTATAATAATAATAATCATTTATAAATTTAATAATTTATCAAAATTAAATTTAATTCTTTTAATTGTTGTAGCTATATTTTTATTAATTTGAATAAACTGACTAAATTAAAATATTTTATTAAAATTTAAAAATTGGGATACAATTATCAAAAATTTCAAATGTTTGGATTTTTTTTATACTAGTAGATCATTACAGCAATTTAAAAAGGGTGAATGTGATATTTTGTATGATGCCAAGTTAACATTTTTATTTAATTTTAACCAAATAGTTAGTTGTGCTAAAATTATTAAACATTTGTTAAATCATAATTTTTTTGTCAAAATTAAAAAATTAGGATAAATTGCAAAATATTGCAATCATTTGCACTTTTCGTACAAAATAGGCCAGTCTTATATGGACTTGTTTGTCTAAAGTTGATTTATTTTTACTTATTTATTGTTT
>CATIWM010379151.1:0-17660 GCA_949671775.1 Mallotus repandus
AAAACAAACAAGGAAACCTAAAATGCATTTGGAAAACAAAATTAACATCCTAAGAACATAAAAACATAAAATCATATGCAAAATAAACAATATAGCTACTAAAATACTCCTAAATAAGTATGCATTTTTGCATTGCATCAAGTAGCATAATCGATTCCAACAAGTGGTATTAAAGCTTCTTTTTGCACTTAACACATGCTAAATTGATTTTTAATTGCAAGTAGATGTTGTTTAATAACAACATGTAAGAACATACAGAATGCTCGTTATGAGGAGTATATAATTAAGCTTGTTGATTCCTTTGATGGTTATGATTTTTATTTGTCGGCATTTTTGGACTTCCATAGTCAAATCTACCGCTGTGGTGTCTTGCATTTCCATGAGCTTGATTTAGCTAGAAGTTTGATCCTCTTTTTGGGTACTAAACTTCGTAAAATTAGAAAAATGATGTTGAATATATTTATACTATTTATAAAGCTTTTGCCTTCCATTATACAAAATTCAAATCTCCCTCTGAGGCTTTAAATTAATATAAAAAAATGTAGAAAATGCAAAAATTCATAATCATACAACTGGTTCACTCAAAAATGCAAAATAGTTAATATCTTTTGTGGCTTAAGATGTGTTAAAAATGGTTAAGAATTCGTTTAAGGGTGCTCACGATCGTGAGGAGCAACTTCGGGGTCGTGAGCAGCCTGTAAGTGCTCTTTTGCTCTTTGGGCCTATGCCGCTCACGAGCACTCCTCATGATCGTGAGGAGCACTCCAAAAATATTTAAAGATCATTCCTCTATGCTTACATGCTTTAAAAATGAAGCTGAACATGTAAGAGTTGAATTTTACTTGATTTTTGCTTGCAATACATGCATGGAATGATCATGGACTTAGATTACATCCTTGTTTTTGTAATAATAATTTATTTTATTATTTGGTATGTAATTAAATCTTAATTACATAGAATTAGGATGCAATATTTTCCTTGGTATACCAAGGATTGAATGTAATTCACAAGAGTTATGACATGGAGCTTGAAGTGTTCAAGATAGAGATCCATAGAGATAGTGACAAGGAGTCTCATGCATAAAGGCCCATGGTGACATGGCCCAAGGTGTCAAGGTCAAAATGACAAGGCCTATATATATTCTAAGAGTTAGAATAGGCTTAAGAAAGGCCTAAGAGATTCATGTAATGTTATTGTGAAGCATGAGATGTTGTGGGTGTATGGATACACTATGGGCCAAGAATGGCAAATAGGAGTACTTGAGGTTTGTAGTGTTCAAATCCATACATTTCATTGATCCAATGGTATGGACCTAACTAATGCCAAGGGCCAAGAACGGCAATGTGTACCTATGGTCCATAACATTAGGAGCTAGATTGATGGAACCTCACATGAGATGTGATGGACAAGAGTTGCCCACTTAATAAGAACTAATATTCCATTAAGAACTTAATCACCCACTAGATCCACCTAATAAGGGATTTCTGTTTCCTACTTTGGAAGTGTAAGATTCGCCAAGTTAGTAGGAGGCTATTACGATTGAAGACCAAATCTAATGGTAATAATAATAATGTCATGTAACTAATTGTTCTTGTCACCTTTGCAAGAAACTTGATAATATGAGATCAATAAATCCACTTTTAATCATACTCGACCAACATAGGCTCACAGGCCCTAATTTCAAAGATTGGCTAAGGAACTTAAAAGTTGTTTTAGCTTCAAAAAAATACTATAAGTATTAAATGTCTACCCATTCCCCTTCCTAAAAAGGCTATCCATAAGACCAAAAGGGAAGGAGGTAGAACTTTTTGCCACTTCTAGTGGGAGTAAAAGAAAAAGAAAGGCAAGACAAGTGTTCTCAAGCCTATGGGTGGTATAGCCAAGAATAGGGGCAAACTAATTGTGAGGGAAGAGCAAGGTAAATGAAAGTGTTTCCATTACCAAGTCAAAGGACATTGGAAAAGGAATTGTCCTATGTTCCTTGAGTCTCTTAAGACAAAAGGAAAGGACAAGCATGGAGAAGGTGAGACTTTCTCTAATTTAATTGCTTCTAAATGTTCTAAGAGCTCATCTAATGCATGGGTATTGGATACCAATGGTAGTTCTCACATTTGTTCATCCTTATAGGATCTAGCAAATGAGAGAAGATTGAGGCCTAAAGTGACCTTAAAGCTTAATAATGGAGCAAGTGTTGCAGCTAAAGCTATAGGATCCACTTCTATTGATTTATATAATCATATTTTGTTATTATATGATGTATTATATGTACCTAATGCCTATTAAAACATTGTCTCTATTTCTAGTTTGACTAGAAAGGGTTTATGAATTGCATTTTAAAAGAGACATTTGCAACATTTGCTTTGGAAGTAAAATGGTAGGCATGGGTTATTTAATACAAGGTTTATATTATGTTGATAATATGTCCAATAACAATGAGCCTCAAATTAATGTGAGTAATGCAAATTCAAGGCTAATTGAAAATACCTCTAACTCCAATTATCTATGGCACTTGAGATTATATCACATTACAGAGGATAGGATCAATATGTTAGAAAGGATGGGAATTTCAAGCAATCCTGAATCTGCATCCAATCAGACTTATGAGGCTTATCTTCAAGGCAAGATGACTAGATCACCATTTGTTGGACAAATGGTAAGAGCTAAAGATGTGTTGGAGATCATACATAGTGATGTATGTGGACCGTTTGGTGAAATGGCTATAGGTGGTTTCTACTATTTTATAACCTTTATAGATGATCTACTAAGGCATGGGCATTTGTTTCTTATGAAGAACAAGTGAATCCTTTGAAAAGTTCAAGGAATTCAAAGACTAAGTAGAAAACCAAACTGGGAAAAGTATTAAAACTCTAAGATCATATCGACGAGGTGAATACTTAAGTACCGAGTTCATTGAATTCTTAAAGGAACATGACATTGCATCACAACTAACACCACCTGGAACACCAAAATTAAATAGTGTATCCAATGAATGAAATCATACTTTATTGGATATGGTACAATCTATGATGACCTATACTGATCTTCCTATTTCATTTTGGGGTTATGCACTCCAAACCACCTCCTATATCCTTAATCATGTTCCATCCAAATCCATTTCTAATATACCATATGAGAATATGGCATGGTAGAGCACCAAGTCTTAAGCATATTAGGATTTGAGGATGTCCAACTTTTATCAAAAGACTAAAATTAGACAAGTTGGATGTGAAATTGATTAAAGGAAGGTTTGTTAGATATCCTAAAGAAAGTTTACGATATTGCTTTTATCTTCCTATTGAACAAGTTATTGTTGAAAGCAGAGATGCTATTTTCCTTGAGAAAGAGTTTCTTATGGAAGGTGGCAAAGGAAGAAAGATAATGTTAGATGAGGAGTCATCTAAAGAAGCCCAATATATTGATCAAATGGACATTCATCAACCTAAAGAGCCTATTCCAATTGAGAATGTTGTCACACCAACTCCTAGAAGGTCAACTAGGGTGTCTCATCCTCTGGAGAGATATGATTTTTTCATGATATTCAAGAGTTTCATGTTCATGAAGAATACATTCATGTTAATGATCCTAATACATATGAAGAATCTTTATGTGATAAAGATTCTTCAAGATGGCTTGAGGCTATGAGAGCCAAAATGGATACCATGCATTTAAACTAAGTCTAGACACTTGTTGATCCACCTGAGGGTATTATACCCATTGAGTACAAATGGATCTTCAAGAGAAAGATTGGTGCAAATGGAAAGGTAGAGACCTACAAAGCAAGGCTTATAGTGAAAGGGTTTCACCAAAGGCAAGGAATCGACTATGAAGAGAATTTGTCGCCAGTTGCCATGCTTAAATCAATTCAGATTCTTCTAGCCATGGTTGCAAACTATGATTATGAAGTTTGGCAAATGGATGTCAAGACTGCCTTCCTTGATGGTTATATTAAGGAAGAGATTTTCATGGAGCAAGGGTTTTGAATCGGAGGATAGCTCAAAAGTGTGCAAACTTAATAGATTTATCTATGGTCTAAAGCAAGCTTTAAGGAGTTGAAATCAACATTTTGATGAGGTTTTTTGTTCTTATGGTTTTATTAAGATTAAAGATGAGCCATGTGTTTACAAGAAGGTTAGTGCGAGCTAACTCACTTTCCTAGTCTTGTATCTGGATGACATTCTACTAATTGAAAATGATGTCGGTATGATGACTTCTATGAAAGTATGGCGATCTAAAACCTTCTCAATTTATCCGAAAGTCTTCACTTGGAAAAGGTATTGAAGAGGTTCAACATGCTTGATTCTAAGAGAGGATTGTTACCATTTGGGCATGGTATCCATTTATCCAAGGGTATGTCACCTAAAACACCCAAGGAAATGGAGCAAATGGCCAAAGTTCCTTATGCCTCAACTACACAAAGCTTGGTGTATGCTATGTTATGTACTAAGCCTGACATTGCCTATGTTGTTAGTGTGACTAGCAGGTTTCAATCCAATCCAGGTTTGGAACACTGGATAGCTATTAAGGAAATCTTTAAGTACTTAAGAAGGACTAAAGATTTATTCTTAACTTATAGAGGAGGTGATCTTTAGATAGATAGTTTCACAGATTCTGAATTCCAGTCAGAGATATAGATGATAGAAAGTCTATCTCAGGTTTCTTTCATTTATAATGAAGGAGCAGTGAGCTAGACGAGTTCCAAGCAAGGGTCAATGCTGATTCCACTAAAAAAGCTGAGTATATAGTCGAACTAGATGCTACTAAAAAGGTTGTTTGGATTAAGAAGTTCATTATTGAACTAGGAGTTGTTCCTTCCATTGAGTCACTGATTCCTCTCTATTATAACAATAATGGAGCCATTGCTTTGGCAAAAGAATCGAGGTCTCGCTAGAAATTCAAACACATAGAAAGATATTTTTATCTTATCAAAGAACTTGTTGTAAAGAGCGATATGCTCATGCAAAAGGTAACTTCAGCCAACAATGTGGCTGATCCACTCACTAAAGCACTAACACAACTACAGTTGGATCAACATCTTGAGAAGATGGGTCTAAGATACTGCAGTGATTGGCTCTTGTGCAAGTGGGAGATTGTTAGCCTAGGCGGTATGCCCTGGAGGCCAATCACATATTTGATATTTTAAATTATCCCAAATGGCAATAAAGATTTTTTTTTATCTAAAGTATTTATTTAATTGAACATTAATCCATTAGCATTATATTAAATAAATTTATTATCAAGAGTTGATAATATGAGTGACAAATTTATTTAGTACATATGCTATAAAATTGTTTATAGTCGATAAATTAATATATGAGTAATATTAATTTGACTATCACCTTTGTCTATTTTCCTTGATTAGTATATGATACTAATTGTGGGAGGTTGTGAATCTCATGCTAATTGATATGAGATATCAGAATAGACATGTGGACACTCATGTGATGGGTGGATCGAACATGATGTTACATTTGTGATCGCGAGGATATTCACTTATATTCAACAATCACAATCTAGGTCATAATGGTGCATATAATCCTTTGACCTAAGGTGACACAATCATCCATATTTAAGTGCTTAGAGTTTGTTACCGCTGACATACCTGTGTTAATCACATATAGGTATATGGCATATGGTGGCTCTAGTCGGCTAAATGTAGGGATGAGTGTTCAACCAAGATGGGATTCATTGCCTAGAGTGAACCAAGATAAGATCTTATGCTATCTATGTTTGTTCTTGATGAATAAGTTCTTGGTCAGGAAAAATATGACACAGTTTGAAAGAGTTTCAGTACTAGAAAGGTGTTTCTAGTATCTGTTATGTTTTATATTTTAGAATGTGTTGATATTATCTTCACATTTACACTTGAAAGGAGTTTTAAATAATATCAAGTGTTGATGTTATCTTCTCATTGCCAATTAGACAAGAACCTAGTTAATCACACCTACAAGAGTTTTGTCAGTCACGATTGACATTAATCTAATTATTGATTAAAAAGTTTAATCAATTAATTAAGATTAATTGAATTGGATTTATGCTTTAAGCAATTATTCTAGCATATCATGAAATCTAATTCAAATAAGGGTTTAATTATTGATTTATACTTAATTAATATGAGATATTAATTAGATATTAAATTAATAATTTATGTTGTTTTTAATTGGACTTGGATTAATGACCTAAGTTGTTTGGGCCTAGGCCCAAAAGAGTTTAGGACCAAAGATTAATCCAAGATATAGAGAAAGTCCATGGACCTAATCCAAGCCCATTTGTTGGGTTAAATGCATCGGTGGTCACCCAACTTTTGGTTTGTTTCATTTGGGGTATCAAACTTTAATTTGTATCTTTTTGATAACCAAACTATAATTTTGTTTTAAGTTTAAGTCACCTGGTGGCATAGTGTTAACGTGGTCACCGATTGAAGAATATTCTCCACGTCATATGCACATATGGTCACCGAACTTTTATTTTGTTTCAATTCGCGTACTCAACTTCAATTTGTATTTTTTTAATGTCAAATATTTTATTTAAATTAAAATAAAAATTTAATCATTCCTAATTCTAATAAATAAATTATTCTCATCATATTAATATTTAACTTTTAATATTTTAATAAACATAAATTTTAGATATATTTAAATTAAATTGCATGTAAATATTTTATTTAAATTTAAATTACAACTTAATTAGCCTAGTTCTACAAGTAAATTATTCTCATCATATTAATGTTCAATGGGTTAAATGTATCAATGGTCACCCAACTTTGGGTTTATTTCGCGTTTCTTTTTATACAGAGGTACATAAAATTGTTAGTAAGTTAGAACAATAAGGAACAGGGAATCCACAGAATTTGAACCATCATAAGTGTTTTAGTGAGTTAAATTATTAGGTTACTCTCGCTAAATCATTCATTAGCCAATTTTTTTTTTTCACAAAAAGTACTTTTCATAACCATATTTATTTGTTCAAATGGTAAATAATTTGAATTATTTTTAAAAAAATTAATTTGAGTTTTTATATAAAATAAAAACTTAAAAAGTTTTAAAATAAGATAAATTATAAATATATAATATTAATATATATAATATATATACTATTATATAAACACAAAATATATAATTTTATTCATTTAACTATATTTTAAAATTAATTTTAAAAAAAAATTATATATTAATAATATAATTTTTGAGATATAATATATATTTAAATTGTATGTATATTAAAAATATTAAGAAGTTAAATATTAATATGATAAGAATAATTTACTTATAAAATTAGGTTTAATTAAGTTATAATTTTAATTTAAGTAAAATATTTGTATGTAATTTAAATAACATACAATTTAATTTTAATTAAAATATATCCAACTTTTATGTTATTCAAATATTAAAAAGTTAATTAAACCTAATTATATTTGACAAAATTAGAATTGATTAAATTATAATTAGAATTTAAATAAAATATATTAGTATTGACAGATACAAATTGAAGTTGAGTACCCAAATTGAAACAAAATTAAAGTTCGGTGACCATATGTGTATATAATGTGGACGATGACATTGAGAATATTTTAAGAATATTATTCAACCGGTGACCATGTCAGCAGTGTACCACCAGGTGACTGGCGGTTAAAACAAAATTAAAGTTTGGTTATAAAAAAGATACAAATTAAAGTTTGGCACCCAAAATGAAACAAATCGAAAGTTGGGTGACCACCGATGCATTTAACCCCCCCCCCCCTACATTTGTTATATGGATTAGGCTTAGGCCAACTATTGGCCCAATTACTAAGCCCAAGTCCATGTATGTGGGAATGGACAAATTTGTCATGTTAGGCATACATTATCTCTTAAGTGTATAATGTTGACCATGGCAAAGAGATAAGTATTAAGCTTGGCTTATCAAGCTTGGCATGTTAGGCACATTAACCCTAATGTGTAAAATGTTGACCTTGGCCAAATCAAGATTACGTTACATGATTAAGTGTAGAGAATGTATGTAGACATATACATGAGATGTGTTAATTTTCTATATACTTCTTGGTGCACTAGATAAGTATACAAGTTGTATACTTATCATGACAAATCATATACATATGATGTAAGAGATTATGTCTATAGGGTTAAACTGCATATAAATATATAACCTAAGAAATGTTCTTGGGGTTAGACAATTAAAAAACTTTGTGTAGAGCCATAAAAAGAGAGAAGCACATACACACTACAAACCCTAAGTGTTCTTTCAAGAGAATTGAGTTAGTGTAAGTTTCTAAAGGTCAATAGAGAGGGTGCTTGTTACTAAGCTTAATCAAAGTAAGAAGGTGATTGGCAAAGCTTTGGTGTTTCAAGCTTAAGGCCTCACACTTGGGAGGATAAGCACTTGATTCAAGAGTTGAACCAAAAGATCCAAAGCTCTTAGAATACTTGTGGTCAACATCAAACTTAGAAGATTGTAAGTTTTCTTGAAACTTAGAATTCCTAGGTTGTTGTTTACATGTTGTTTTGATATTTAGCTATGTGTTAAATGCAAATTGGATCATTGGGATTAGAAATCTTCATGTTATGAAGGGTTATTCAAGATGTGTGGTGAGCAAAAGCTTTAGATAGGGTGGAATTTTAAAATTCCACCCTATCTAAAGCTTGTGCTCACCACACATCAAAGTTGCATTATCATTTCCTTTCAATGGTATCATAACATCTTTTTGCACTTAACACATGCTAAATTGATTAATAATTGCAAGTGTTTTAATTATGATTAATGTTAGTCGCAAGTGTTATGGCTAAACATGTGTAAAAAATGTTAAAATTAATCATAACATGCAATAGTTGCATCCTACTTGCTTTATGCATGACATGAATGCATGGAATGATCATGGACTTATATTACATCCTTGGTTTTGTAATAATAATTAGTTTTATTATTTGGTATGTAATTAAATGTTAATTACATAGTGTTGGGATGTAATATTAACCTTGGAATGCCAAGGATTCAATGTAATTCACAAGAGTTGTTGCATGGGCCGTGGAGTTTTATTCAAGATGGAAGGTGAAATGACTTGGCACCAGAGGGCTCTATTGATGCGGACTCGGCATAGAGCAGAAAATTTGTTTGGTGATGACTCGACACTCCCGTAATGACTCGGCACAATTCCTAGGCCCACGACAATATGGCCTAAAGTGTCAAGGCCCAAGATGACAAGACCCATAATATATTCTAAGAGTTATAATATGATTCAGAAAGGTACATGATCACTCCATATTTGTGCATTCATCTTGCATGTTCTATGTATATATGTTGTAAAACGCTATATGTTGTAACATGCTATATGCATGTATGATATGTGTATGTGTAAAAATGTTATGCTAAGTATATGTGTGATATATGCAATGTAACATGGCTAATGTGCAAAGTGAGATCTAAACAAAGACCCGAAAATCTTCCAAATTAAATTTAGGTCTTAGCTCTCCATTGGAGTAATAACTTGTATGGTTTTAGGATTATTTGCATTGGTTATGGATACATAGGGGTGTACATAAGGCCTAAGATATAGTGTTATTTTGAAGTATGAGATGTTGTGGGTGTATGGATACACTATGAATCAAGAATGGAAAATAGGAGTACCTAAGATTTATAGTGTTCAAATCCATACATTACACTGATTCAATGTTGTGGACCTAACTAATGTGAAGAGACCAAGAATGGCAATTATGTGTACCTGAGCTCTCTAAACATTAGGAGCAGGATTAATGGAATCTCACATGAGATGTGATGGATAAGAATTATCCACTTAATGGTAACTAATATTCCAAGAATAGCAATGTGTACTTGAGGGATATTAGTGACTCATTAAGAACTCTATTACCATCTAGAAATCCATCCAACAAGAGATTTTCGTTTCCTATTTTGGAAGCATCGGATTTGCCAAGTTAGTAGGAGGCCATTATGATTAAAGACCAAATCTAATGGTAAAATTATCAATGTCATTTAACTAATAATCTTGTTATATTTTGCAGCAATTTTATAATATGAGGTCATCAAACGCACTAAGCATCATTCTCAAAAACCATAGATTCACTGGACCTAATTTTATTGATTGCTATATAATCTAAAAGTTGTTTTGGCCTCTAATCACATTTTATATGTTTTGGAACAAAGCCCTCTCGGACCCCTTCTACCAAATGTTATGCAAGAGGAGTGTGACACTCTTGAAAAATGGAAAGATGATGACTTACAAGAACATTGCATTATGCGGGCTTCCATGAGTAATGAACTTCATAGACAATATGAGAAGTACACTAATGCAAAGGAAATCCTACTTCACTTACAAGACTTGTTTGGTGAATAAAGTAGGACCGCTAGATATGAAATATCTAAGCAGCTTTTCCATGCTAAAATGAAGGGAGGTGAGGATGTAGGAGCTCATATGAATTCTATGATTTGTTCAAATGAAGAACTTGAAAGTCTAGATTTCATGATGGATGCTCAACTCCAAATCGATTTGATCTTACAATCCCTTCCGGAGTCATTTGGGCAAACCATGGCCAATTTCCATATGAATAAAATTGAGTGCACAATTGCAGAATTATTGAACACGCTTGTGATGACCCAAAAGGCTATTCACAATGAAAAAAGGAAGGAGGTTGCTTTGATTTCCTCTTCTAGTGGGACTAAGAAGAATAAATGCAATGAAAGCAAAAAAGCTAAGGAAAGATTTCTTAAAGCTACAAAAAGGGTAAGCAAAAATAAAAGCAAAAGGAAAGTTGAGAACAAAGGCAAAGAAAAATGTTTCTATTACCAAGGAGATGGACATTGGAAAAGAAATTGTCCTAAGTTCCTTGAATCAATGAAAGGAAAGGACAAGATTGGAGAAGGTGAGACTTTCTCTAATTTAATTGTTTCTAAATGTTCTAAGAGCTCATCTAATGCATGGGTATTGGATACTGGTTGTAGTTCTCACATATGTTCTTCCTTGCAGGCTCTAGCAAGTGAAAGAAGGTTAGGGTCAAATGAGGTGACTCTAAAGCTTGGAGATGGAGCAAGTGTTGCTGCCAAAGCTATAGGAACCACCTCTATTGACTTAAATGATCATGTTTTGTTATTGAATAGTGTTTTATATGTACCTAATGCTTATAAGAACATCCTCTTTATTTCTAGTTTGACTAGAAAATGTTATAAGTTTTTATTTGAAAAAGATGTATGTACTATCTATTTTGATAATGAGATAGTTTGCATGGGTTATATATTACATGGTCTTTATTATATTGATAATAAATCCAATAATAAACAATATCCAACCAATGTGAATGTTGTGAATACAATGTTAATTGACAATGTCTCTAATCTAAAATATCTATGGCACTTGATATTATGTCATATTACGGAAGATAGGATCAATAAGTTGGAAAAGATAAGAATATTGAGCAATCTTGAATCTGAATCCAATCCGACTTGTGAGGCTTGTCTTTAAGGCAAGATGACTAAATCACCATGTATTGGACAAATGGCAAGAGCCAAAGATATATTGGAAATAATACATAATGATGCATGTGGGCCATTTAATTAAATGGCAAAAGGCAGGTTCTACTACTTTATTACCTCTATAGATTATTTATCAAGGTAAGGACATTTATATTTAATGAAATATAAAAGTGAATCCTTTGAAATGTTCAAAGAATTCAAGGTCTAAGTAGAGAACCAAACAGGGAAAAGTATTAAAATCCTACGATCGGATCGAGGAGATGAATACTTAAGTACCGAATTTACTGAATTCTTTAAGGAACATAGTATTATTTCACAACTAATTCCATTCGGCACACCTTAACTAAATAGTGTATCCGAAAGGAGGAATCAAACTCTATTAGATATGGTTCGATCAATGATTAGCTATACGGATTTGCCTATTTTCATTTGGGGTTTTGCATTACAGATTTGGGGATGCCCAACTTATATTAAAAAGTTAAAACAGAAAAATTAGATGCAAGGTCAATTCAAGTAAGATTTATTGGATATCCTAAAGATAGTTTAGGATATCATTTCTATCTTCCTGCTCAACAAGTTGTTGTTGTAAGCAGAGATGCCATATTTCTTGAGAGAGAGTTTCTTCAAGAAGGTGGTAAAGGAAGAAAGATGGCATTAGAAGAGGAATCTTCTAATGAAGCTAATCAAGTTGATCAATTGGATGTTGATCAAGAGTCTAATCCCACTGAAAATATCATTACACCAACTCCTAAAAGATCAAGTAGGGTATTTTATCCACTAGAGAGATACGGTTTTCTACATAGTATGCAAGAGTTGTATATTGATGAAGAAAACAATCATGATAATGATCCTACAACATATGAAGAATCTTTATCATATAAAGATTCTTCAAAATGGCTTGAAGCAATGAAAGTCGAAATGGATTCCATGTATGCAAACCAAGTCTGGACACTTGTTGATCTACCTGAAGGTATTGTACCTATAAGATGTAAATGGGTCTTCAAGAGAAAGATTGGTGCAAATAAAAAAGTTGCTACCTACAAAGCAAGGCTTGTAGCGAAAGGGTTTCACCAAAGGGAAGGGGTTGACTATGAGGAAACCTTCTCGCCAGTAGCCATACTTAAATCCATTCGAATACTTCTCGCTATAGCTGTACACAATGACTATAAGATTTGGTAAATGGATGTTAAAACTGCTTTTCTCAATGGTTTTATTGAGGAAGAGATTTATATGGAGCAACCCAAGGGTTTTGAATTCGAGGATGGTTCCAAAGTGTGTAAGCTTAGTAGATCAATTTATGGTCTAAAGCATGCCTCAAGGAGTTGGAATTATAATTTTAATGAAGCCATTAGATCTTTTGGTTTTATCAAAAATGAAGATGAGCCTTGTGTGTACAAGAAGGTAAGTGGGAACCATTTCACTTTCCTAGTACTATATGTGGATGATATATTGTTAATCGGGAATGATGTTGGCATGCTTACAAATGTGAAACTATGGTTGTGTAAAACTTTCTCCATGAAAGACTTAGGGGAAGCTACCTATATTCTTGGCATTCGAGTCTACAGAGATAGATCGAGAATAATGATAGGTTTATCCCAAAGTCTTTACTTGGAAAAGGTGTTGAAGAGGTTCAACATACTTGATTCCAAGAGAGGATTGCTACCTTTAGGCATGGTATCCATTTATCCAAGGGTATGTCACCTAAAACACCCAAACAAATGGCTCAAGTTCCTTATGCTTTAGCTATAGGAAGATTAATGTACACTATGTTGCGTACAAGGCCTGATATTGCCTATGTTGTATCCAATCCAGGTATTGAACACTGGATAATTGTTAAGGCAATCTTTAAGTACTTGAGAAGAACTAAAGATTTAGTCTTAATATATGGAGGGGGTGATCTACAAATAGATGGTTTCATGATTTCTAATTTCCTATCAGATGTAGATAGTAGAAAGTCTATCTCTAGGTTTGTATTTATTTTTAATGGAGGACCAATAAGTTGGAAGAGTTCCAAGCAAGGTGTCACTATTGATTCCACTACAAAAGTCGAGTATATAACATCATCGAATGTTGTTAAAGCAGCTATTTGGATTAAGAAGCTCATTACTGAACTTGAAATTGTTCCTTCCATTGAGTCCCTGATTCCTCTCTATTGTGACAACAATGGAGCCATTGCTCTGGCAAAGGAACCAATGTCTCACCAAAAATCCAAACACATAGAAAGACATTTTCAAACTATCAGGGAACTTATTGGAAAAGGCAATATCATTATGCAAAAGATAGCTTCAGTTGAAAATGTGACCGATCCACTTACTAAAGCATTAACGCAACTACAGTTAGATCGACATCTTGAGAAGATGGGTCTAAATACTATAGTGATTGGCTCTAGTGCAAGTGGGAGATTGTTAGCATATGTAGTATGCCCTAGAGGCCAATCATATATTTGACATTGTCAATTATCCCAAATGGCAATAAAATAATATTCTATTATTTAAAGTGTTTATTTAATTGAATATTTATCCATTAGCATAATGTTAAATTAATTTATTATCAAGAGTTGATAATATGAGTGACAAATTTATTTAGTACATATACTATAAAATTGTTCGTAAATTAATATTTGTGTAATATTATTTTGACTATCACCTCTGTCTATTTTTCTTGATTAGTATATGATACTAATAGTAGGAGGTAGTGAGTCTCATACTACTTGATATGAGATATCAAAATAAACATGTGGATACTCATGTGATGGGTGGATCGAACATGACGTTAGATTTTTGATTGCGTGGATATTCACTTATTGTCAACAATCATAATCTAGGTCATAATGATGCATATAGTCCTTTGACCTGAGGTGACACGATCATCCACATTTAAGTGACTAGGGTTTTATTATCGCTTACATACTTGTGTTAATCATTCATAGGTATATGGTGTGTGGTGGCTCTAGACGGTTAAGTGTAGGGATGAGTGTTTGGCCAAGATGAGATTCATTGCTTGGAGTGAACCTATAAGATCCTATGCTATCTAAGTTATTTCTTGATGAATAAGTTCTTAGCCAAGGCAAACATGACATGAATTGAAAGAGTTTTAGTGTTGGTTATGTTTTATGAATTAGAACATCATTAGGGTTAGCTTTCTCTACATATAAGTATATAACTTAAGAAATGTTCCTGAGGTTAGATAATTAAGAAACTTTGTGTAGAGACACAAAAAGAGAGAAGCACATACACACTACAAACCTTAAGTGTTCTTGTAAGAGAATTGAGTTAATGCAAGTTTCTAAGGGTCACTAGAGAGGGTGCATATTACTAAGCTTAATCAAAGCAAGAAGGTGATCGGCAAAGCTTTCGTGTTTCAAGCTAGACACCTAACACTTGGGAGGCTAAGCATTTGATTCAAGAGTTGAACCAAAAGATTCAAAGCTTGTAGAATACTTATGGTCTACATCAAACTTAGGAGATTGTAAGGTTTCTTAAAACTTAGAATTCCTACGTTGTTGTTTTGATATTTAGCTATGTGTTAAATGCAAATTGGATCATTGGGATTAGAAATCTTCATGTTATGAAAGGTTATGCAAGTGAAAATTTTAAAATTTCAAAAAAAATTTAAAATTTCACCCTATCTAAGAGGCTTATGCTCACCACACATCAAAGTTGCATAACCCTTTCCTTTCACTCTTAAGTGTATAATAATGTTGACCATGGCAAATGATAAGTTTAATAGCTTAGCTTATTAGGCTTGGCATATTAGACATATTATCTCTATTGTGTAAAATGCTGACCTTGGCCAAATCAAGTTTGGGTTACATTATTAAGTGTAGAGAATGTATGTAGACATAGATACTACATGAGATGTATTTATTCTCTACATAATTCTTGGTACACTAGATAAGTATACAAGTTGTGTATACTTATCATGATGAGTTGTACACTCATAATGTGATAAGGTTTTGTTTTCTCTGCTTATATGTACATAACCTAAGATATGTTTCTAAGGTTAGAGAGTTTTGTGTAGAAACACAAAAAAGAGAGAAACAACATACACATAACATAAATCCTAAGTGTTCTTGCAAAGAGATTAAATTAGTGCAAGTCTTTGAGGGTCATTTTAAGAGGCTACTTGCATCTAATCCAATCTAAGCAAGAAGGTGTTTTGGAGGAGTTTTGGTGTTTCAAGCTAGAGGCCTAACACTTGGGAGCCTAAGTAATTGATTCAAGTGTTGAACCTAACTACATCAAAGCTTGTAGATACTATTGTGGGCTATATAAATCTTAGGAGATTGTAAGTTTTCTTAAAACTTAGAATTCCTAGGCTGTTGCTTTACTTGTTATGTTGATATTTAGCTGTGTTAAATGCAAATTGGATTATTGGGATTGAAATTCTTTATGTGATGAAAGGTTATGAAAGGCAAAATTTTTAAAATTTGTTCTACTTAGGTTTGTGCTCACCACATAAGTCTTGGATGCCTAAGTAGTAGTATAACTGATTCTAGCAGATCAACCCTGCCCTATTACCCAAAATTAGTCCAATTCATATATATATATATATATATATATATTCACTTTTTAAATTTGATGTGCAAAATTATTAAAAGTTTTAAATATAGGCTTATACTATGATACAATCATTTGTATTTATACAATGAAATTAGAACTTTCAAATTATTTTTTATTTAATTACAATCATTAATTATTCTTGTATATTAAAACCTATAATATATATATCAATGACTATGATTAAATAAGTATTAATTTGACGGTTATAAATTTATTTATATAGATACACATATTTGTATTGAATATAGTTGTATTGAATGACTCTTTTATATATAAAAAAATTGTCTTTTTGTATCTCACATTGATTATAGAGTTTGTGTGTTTAGGTAGTCTAGATTAGCACACTTTTACAAAATTATCATAATTTATGTGAAAACAAAAAAGGTGCAAATTGGACCTCATATCCTATCTTCACATTGAATCCTTTACTGAGCACAGTCAAGTCCTATAACTTTTTTTTAGTACCATTAAGTTCTATAGATTAATAAAAAATTAATTTTAACGGATACTAATAAATAAAATTGGTAATTTTTTTTTACAAACAATCATATGTAAAATAAATTTATCATTAAAATTTAATATTATATCAATGTTTTCTCAAAAAATAATAATAATATTATTAATTAGAAGGATATTAAAGTATAAAAAAAATAAAATACATGGTACTTAAATGTCAAAAGGTGAAACCACACATATCAAATATGTTTTTAACCTATAAACTATGATAAGTTTTTGGACACCTGGGCAAGATGTTGTACACATTAGCATCCACGTCAAAATCAGCCCACAGATTTATACCGATAAAGATTCATATTCATCGTGATGGGATCGTAGTAACGAAGCCCTCATCAGCGAACTCAACTACATATAGAGATAAGAAGATTAGGTGTGTTAAAGTAGTTTAGTGTGAAACAAAGTATGCCAAGAGCATGTAATATTCTAGTAGAAAAGGAAGTGGCTCCAAGAAAAAGTCAAATTCAGGGAAAATTTTCAGCCACATGTGAGCAAAAAGTGAGAAACATTAAGTTACATGGACAAAACTTAATATATGCTTATTTCCCGTAATGAAATTAAAATGCTTTTTTTGAAATACAGACTAAAGAAGCTAGAAAGCATGCTCCTGAGTCAATCTGCCACAAGGCACCTCTAAAGAAAGCATCATTGAGAAGACTGAAAAAGATCACAAAACGATCAGCGCAAAAGCAAGTTTAAATCCAAAAACAAATGAAATGAAGGGTAACCATTCAGTTAAAGGTACAGCTATGGTAGAAAAATTCTTAATGAACCTTCTAAAAAAGCTAGCTAAACCATGAAAGCTTCTTACATCACTTACTCTTGTGGGTGTTGGCCATTCTCTAATTCCTTTTACCTTTTCTTGATCAACATGAATGCCCTTGTCATTGACAATATATCCAAGAAAAGTAATTTCATTAGTGCAAAAACAACATTTCTTTAGATTAGCGTACAACTTCTCTTCTCTAAACACATCAAAAACACAAGTCAAATGTTGTACATGCTCATCTAAATTTTTGCTATAAACCAAGATATCATCAAAATAGACAACAACAAATTTGCCTATGAATGCTCTTAAAACATGATTCATCAATCTCATGAAAGTACTTG